>MLQL01000114.1:0-23757 GCA_002072365.1 Penicillium flavigenum | reverse complement strand
GACCTTTGTGCCGGGATCACTGATCCTGCAAGCCTCAAGAGACCTTGTAATCATGTAACTGAATCTCTTTGGCCCCTTCCATTATGGACTGTCCTCAGGCGTGAACTAACTCCAGATGAGGGGAATTGGCTAAAGACCTATCATCCAAGGCATTCCTCTGGCTCTCCTGCGTCGACCACAAGAAAAGATTTTTGTCACAAGTTTGAGATTTTAAAATTCAATTCCCAATGTTGGCAACGTACAATGAAATGGGAAGGGAAAAGAAAACGATCAAACCAAACCAAAAATGCCAGCAGTTACGTTGCGAGCCACCAAACCTTCCAACACCCATGCCGGCTTTAGGAGTGAGTGATGGGCTTATGAGAAGAGGTGACCTGAACATGAGAAACTTCCAGGAGCTCAGCAAGAATAGCTGCTTTCTCTCTACTCGACGTTTCGAGTCTGAACGTGAGCTTTGCCCTAACAAGCCAAGATTTTCCGCTCATTCGCTCCAGCAGAGAGTAAACTGAGTGGTTGGTGGAACTATCAGATTCGCCCGTGGTTATCTTGAAGTTTGCCGGGTCCACTGCGGAATATATCCAGATAAATCCGTTGGAATGCTCGAAAGAAGCGGCACTCGCGTTCCATTTCGATATCAGCGTGTTGAATAATGGCCCGAAGATTGTGACTGGAAGGCCAACACGGACATATCCAGTCTCGTCGAGGCCCTCTGGACGCAGAGCCTTGAGTATCAATTCTGCCTCCTCGATCGACTTTGAATCAATAACAACCGAGTCCGATACCCAGAATTCGGTTGACCAGCTACTGAAATAAGGTGGGACCTTCTCCAATACACAATGCTGGAAGTGAAAGAGGCTTGCCCGGAGACTCTTTGCTTGTTTCCTTTTTTTCGTATTGGCAAGGATAATCTTCAGGTTTCCTGACTGCGCTGTCTCCAGAATTCCGATCTGATAGTCATGATGTTCCAGATTAGTCAGCTGTGCTTGAGGGAAGACTTGAACCACACCATTCTCGATTGATATGAATTCTTCTCGGCTGTCTGCTTTGTTTGGTGGGCGGCCTTGCGGAAGCATGGTGGAAGGGAGTCTGATGTTGATACTCTGACCACAGAGCTTTGACTGTTCCCATTTCCAAACGAGCTCCTCGGTCTTTGAATATATGAAAGGGGCTTTCGTGACCGGGTTTTTCGAGGAGAGGCCCACACGAGAGCTATGCTGCCTGCTGCGTTCAGAATATTTACACAGGGCCATTGGAACTCATAATACGCACCTATTCGCACGCCGCCAATGCGACAGAAACGGATGTTGGAGTAGCTGTAACATCAAGTGCAGCATCAAACAATCTCTCTCAGGAAGAGCTTCTAGTAGCAATCCGGGAGTAGCAATCCAGGGGTACTAGTTCTCGTCGATGTGAATATGCAGAACCAGCGCTGATTTGGTCGAATTTTGGCAATCGGATTAGGGTATAACACTATGTCGGGAGGCCTTAAATGCGATTACAACCCTCTGGGAACAAGTACAACGCAATTTATCCAGGGCCAGTCGTGATCAATCGTTTTCCTATCACAACTTTCACATGTTCACTGGAACCCAACGGAGTTTGCATTTTTAAAACCCTGGTGAAAATAATAAACCGCAAATGTTCACAAACTATTTAATATGACATTTGTATCATGCTGGTCAAAAGCCTTTCACTCAACGTTGAGTACAAGCTACTAAAACTAGTTCTTTCACATGGCAAGAGACAAAACCCCAAGGTGAACAGGCTCGAAGATCTAGATCACTTTACCTGATGGACATGCAGAGAATTTCGCCATTGGGAAACTTAGTTCAATAAGATTTCCATGACAATGTCCGTTGAAATCTCACCAACTTCGTTGAAAATTGGCTCTGCTCATTAAGGGGGTCTGACTATGGCTGAAGCAGAAAGTTACGAAGCTGGACTGCTTCAGTGAGATGCTTCCACACTCAGTTTGCGGTTGGATCTCCTGGGATTTGTAACTTCCTTGCGGATAAAGTGGTTGTTTGACCGGGCGGACGATGTAGATGTTGGGACTAGCCTGCCCTTCACTAGTGGTGGAACCAGACACATGCAAGCAATGTGAAGAGACCTACTCAGAACTGACTTCGGAGAGTTTATATACAAAGCCTACCGGTTATATACGTACTGTCTCCAGCGTATGGCGATAGGGCCAAATTTGGTTGGGGAAAACACTAAAATCATAAGGCTTTCGGCTAAAAAGCGATGACATTGCTTCACACGCGTTAATACAGAGACAGCTTACTAGCTGACATATTAATAATGTGCACAGCTTCAGTACTATGTACGAATCATGTCTTCTCTGCCATACCACTCATTGTGGCCTTTCCTGCTCCCAGGACCGCCATAGGACCAAATATTGTACAACAGGACTATCATTCTGGTGGATAACTCGTTTGGCAATTGTGCTTATCGGTATTTTGTGGCCAACCTAGGGATGTCAGCTCATTCATTAGAAACAGTATTCCCATGCAACTTACAGGGTTAGAAAAGTCATCATCATGTCTGTGGTGGCAGTGCTGACTGTAGTTTGAAGACTCAGAGGATCGGTTCGAGTAGGGTGATTGATCTCCATCAGACACCACGAATGCGCGGTCTTCACTTGTTTCCGAAATATCTTCCTCCGAGTGCTCAGAGATTGACTCTTGTTCTTTAGATTCACTGGGCTCACTGTACGAGGATATAAGTTCGGAAAGCTCATTTTCTTCTTCCATGGCCATCTTAGGTAGGAAATGCCGGTGCTAGATGGATCTACAACAGAAGATGTGCAAATTTTGGATTTTCAATTCAGGTACGACGCCCATTTATGTAGCCCGAGGGTCTATTCTAATATGCCTTGACCATGCCTAACTAATGTTTGAACAACTGAGGCATGTTCAAAGGGCCGGTGAAAGCCTCGATGATATGCAAGAGAATTTTTGCCAGTGGTTATGGCTCAAATTTACTAGGACGTTGATTCAACTTAATCCCTAGTGAACACGTCTGTTGACTCAATTAGGCGTTGAAAATCGTTGACGTCATCGATTTTCACGGCTCAAGATATCCCTACGTATTGCGCAGGCTTCATTTATAACCGGACGATCTTGAAAGTAGTGAAATATCAACAATCTGATAGAGTCATCAACGGGGATGCGGTGAGACATTTTGCAACGTTTGCCCACGTTGAGACTGAAGAAGCCGCTGGTGGTTCAATTTGCCGGCTATCTACATTCTTGAGGACTTGTAAATTTACCATCTCAAATCCACCATCGATGGTTCCTCAATCTGGCTACGGAATGCATCAACCTCAACAATCTTGCTGAGCTGTCGACATGAACAAGCGAGCGGGAACAAATCATTCGGACATACACGGAGCTGTATGCTATCAATAAATTTTGTCTTGTCCCTATTTGACGGAAGGTTGTTTGGTTTGGTTCCGAAGCCTGCGTTTTTCTATCCAAGTATTCCCAGACTCACTCACCATTTCGGGTCAATCCTTTGCGAAGACCTGATCCCCGACCGGAAACTACGCGACACGGGTTTCCTTCATTGAGGGAGAGGAGAAGGAAGCGTTTCTGGATCTCACCAAGGGAATCCTTGACTGGCATCCAGATGCAGAAATGCGGCAGGCGAACTGGCGGGGCATCCTTTTCTTCAACCAGAACAGACAAACGCCTGATTTCTGCGAGGTTTGCTAGCGGAATGGCTCTCGTGGTCGTTCGGCGATGCCATAAAACGATTTGTGGAAGCGTAGTTGTGTCTTTAAATGACATCTAATAGGGTCGGTTGGTTTGGTTTTGATCGGAAAACAATAACATACGCTTTAAATGGGATCGAAGACATCAAACTCCTGAGGTACTCCCAAAGGGGTTACACACCCGTTGAACATTTCCCGCGAGCAAGAGAGGAACAGCGCGAATAAATCAACTATGTATCATATTCAAACAGTCACTGTAAATTACAATAACATCATTCTTCGCTAAGTGCCCTGTCATATTTCATTTCCCAGCATCTTCAGCCTCCTCTTTTCAAGGTTCTTTTTTTCCAAGACAACCCATGAACATTAGGAGCAGATGACTGACATATCTGAAGCAAGTTCTACTGAGTTTGCAAGAGCGTACATGGAATTATCTAGGAACAACTGGCATTCTTGACCCTTCTTACTCCCTGTCGCAGCGGCAGCCTATTAGGCATCCACCTTTACAAACGTGGTTCTTGGTCCCAACTCCGCCGAGGGTCGGTAAATGAAGATCTCCGATCCATATTGCGGCCTTGAGCATTGATATCTGCACCTTCCAGTGTTAGATCGCCTAACAAGGGAATAATGATACTTCCAAACTCACTACATCCCGTTTATTGCGTCAAATCGATGTCTAATTTGACTGTTGGAATGATGGCCCTGTTGAACCGATTGTGGGATCATCCGGCACATCTCCTGCCATCGGCTTCCGCGCCCATACCCTTCGTCTGCGGCGATTGGTTAGTCGAAAAAGAGAATGCGGAAGGAGAGGCAGAAAAATCGACCACCCACCCTTGATGCCATATATGAAACCGTGAGTCCTTGAGCTCCTTTCGCAGCTTAGCAACATAGACATGGACTTCATCTTTGTCCCAGGGTTGCGGATGACCAAACTTCGTGAGCAACCACATACACCAACCCTCTATCCCATTAATCCAGTGCTGGAAATTGACGGTGCCTGCATCCTTCAGTTTCTGGTCTCTAGGCCACGGCCCAATGGGCCATTTGTAATTTTTCTCATGAACGTCGACAAATCCCGCGTTCCGGATTCTCCTAGCCATAGTATCGAAGGTGTCACAGTCCCGACCGGCACGCTCACCGCAACCCAGCATGTTCGGACCCCAGTCATTCAGAATATTTTCAGGGGGCAGGCTACCATCATCCGTCTCGATAATGGGACTCACCTCCAATTGCTCAATCCACCCGCCCGGGCGAATTTTACTATTGCAGATAGTCAGACACTATCCTAGATATCAGTTAATGTCATCACTTAGACTCACTCAAAGCATTGCTTGTATAGGCTGTCCCATTCTGTTCCATCAAATGACCCGATCATGATACTCATATGTATTAAATCGAATTGCTCGCGCCATGTCCAATCCTGCTGCACGTCGTCGACCTCAAGAATGCAATTCGGGGGCGTCCAGGAGACCGGTGGTGGAAAGAGATCAACCCCACGAACGGTTGCTGTGGCCCGTCAGGAACATGGAAGGTGGAAGAATGTTCGTTGAAACTTACCGCTAGGAAACATGTCGGCAACGTCACTTAAGGTAGTCAGTAGGAAACTTTTCGACGGGGAAATTCAACAAGGTAACAAACGTACATAGCCCAGGTTCCCTGGCCCGTTCCTATGTCCAAAATGTGCTGGGGCGAGTCACCAATAGGAGATCGGAAGAATGGGTTGTTTCTTTCCGACTCCATGATGAGAGCAACAAGATGTCTGATATTCATTAGCGGGGATACTATAATTCAAGTCACTGCGCGAATCAAAGTCATACCCAGCTTCGTACGCTTCGAATTGTCGTTCGTCGGATGGAAGGCTATAAAGATACGTGAGATCGCGTCAAGGGATGTTCCTAATTCGCCTGCTTACATATAGTCTTTGTTCCGGAGTGTTTGGTACCTAGGATGCGCAATTAGCCTTCCAGTCGGGCGATTTCTCAGGTACCTACCGTCTGCCATTTTCCACCAAACCTCGGTAAATCGAAGATCCGATAGAGGTGGTTTCGCTAGATAAAACCTGAGGTAAGCTATATTTCTAACATTGGGATAGTTACTTCGCGACCACTTACGATTGCCAGTCATCGGGATAGTGGGTATTGTTAATGACATGCAAGTCCGGATCCTTATTAGATTCCGTTAGGCGCTAATGTTGTAGAAAGGACTAGCAATACTTACTACAGCAATAGGTTGGTCGGCCATGGTTTGAACCCGATTCTCAGCAACCGGTGCGGAGATAGATATCGAGCATAAAGGAAGCATAAAAGTCAAGCTTGTTGACTGAACGATGTTGTTGAGGGACGCGGATGAGCCTGGGCACAAAAGTACCATTTGGGAATGGCCCGAGCGCCATGTCTAAAAAGTGAAAAGCGGGGCAGAATAATTCCCTTTATCTCCAGAAGCCAAGGCGGGTAACATAAGACTTCTGGATACAGCATGGGAGTAATTGTGACAGAGGGCGCAAAATCGCCATCTAGGGGCGGGACAGTAGATCATCTCAGTCGGCTGCTGTGGCGGAGAGAGTTGTTTGCATAGACACTTTTAACCAGCCAACCAAACTCTTGTCTCTTTGATCGACTGGCATGGGGTGGCCCAGTAGATTTGCTGGGAATCCCATCTCACTAGATGTGTGAAGTGACAAGACTATTGCTCGCACCTTTGTAGATCAATCAACTCCATTGTGATTCCCTCAAATCGGTTATGCTGAGTGAAAGTAGCTTTGCCTCGAGGACAACCATGTTGTTTAGGGTACATTATTTACAGTAGGTAATATAGATATAGCTATAAGATAGCAGGCTACAAATTTACTAGTAAACGCTAGCGTCATTTTCTAGCAGTTTAGAGCGCTAACTCCACATTCAGAGATGGGTGGCTAGTAGATGTGGGTCGCAAATCATGAGTATGTCTACCAACTGAGTCACTTCTGTGACCCTTTCGATTTAATTATCCAGCGCTAATGTGTTTCTAACCTTCTTTTACAAGCGCTAGGGCCACCTCGTTACTAATCTGGTCTCAACCTGCACAGTCGAGGGTCTTGTTCATTACCATGACAATCGGAAAGCGATATGTAAACAAACTCCCTATCAAAGCCAACTCAACAAAATTATTATAGAACTGCCGGCAGAGTGCATAAAGCATCTTTCCATACCACCCCGGGAAAGTTAAGAGTTGCTAGTTACTAAAAGCTGAAATGGTAAGAGATATCACGCCCCTCCTTCGGCTGCGCCAATGCTTCCGTTGTAGAGAGCCCAGGCGACACGAAGCCTTGCTGCAGAAAGCTGCAAAATCCGCCAGGATGCCCTACCGGATAAGGTTGGAGATGGACAGTGGCCGAAGGAGAAAAGTCGTGCGTGAATACAGCTGGCCGTGTAGCATCGACATGAGAGATCTCTTCGCTTTCACGTTTCCTCTTCAAACCCTGCGGCGGCATTGATATCGGCACAGTCATGTCAAAGCCACGTGTGGTCTTGTGATCCAGTCCTGCGCAGCATATCCCAGGAAAAGGGCCTTGTACGTCATATTTATTGTGCAGAGGCAAGTCCCGGAAATTTGCTACAGGCGCAGATAATGCCGGCGGAGCATTTTTAGTATAGCCCGCCTTGATACATGCAGATGTAGTGTTCGAAATATTTGGGGATGCCGTACCAAAGGGGATATCGTCTCCATTATCATCGTGGTTGGATGGGGCCCCCGTTGCTTCGGGCCGGTTCATACGACAAATCCAAACCGGGCGTTGCCCATCTGCAAATAGTAGTGAGATGGCTGCTAACGCGATAACCTTGGAAGAGACTCATGGTAGCATACCACTTTTCCCATCCAGAAAATCTTCCTCTTCCTGCCGAACCCGATAGATTTCATCCAGGGTTAATGATCGCTCTGCTGGGAATATATGTCGGCGAATTTGATGATCGGCCTCCCGCAGCTTTCTGGCGGAGATATGGTAGCTAGCACGCAACTCGCATAAAATATGAATTAGAAGCCTGATGCGCTCTGTTGACGGTCAGTCACTTAGCAGCACCCAATTAGGGACGGTCCTTACCCTCCTTGAGAAGATGGTCAGGTTCTCGGTGCCTCACCCCGCAAGGCCACCAGGGCGGCTTAGTCGCCTCCGGGTCAAGCTGCTGAGTGACCCCTGCGACAACCGTCCGCCCGTTGTACGGAAAATAAACCTGCTTGCGGGGCTCCACCAGCTTGATATAGGCTTTCGCGAGGGCCCGACAGTTCGTCTGCTGCAGGTTTTGAAATGCCTTCTCATAGTATCTCTGTAGCAAATCACGGTCTATGATAGATATGGTGACTTCCGGCCGCCATATTTTGTTGAGATCGCTCCAAACATTTCGTTTTGTTGGTTTCCAGCTCTGTGTGTCCCAGGGAGACAAAGGCGTATGAGTGGACTCTGCTGTTGGCGGAAGTAGACCAGCTGGTGGGTAATTTCGTGTTTGGTGAAGTGATGCTGGGACGCCATAATGTGCTAGAACAATCGTTATTTGGTCGTACTCCTGTGCAATTAATATGAAACCTACATTGATCTATCGCCGAGCAGACTTCTCCTGACTTCGTGACTGCTTTCGTAAGGGCGTCCGCTAACTGTACCGACAGGGATCCCTGGAAGGTTTTGGCAACAGACCGAGAGCACTGTAAGTGAAGACTGCCCTCTACGTCAATGGATATGAGCGCAAAGTGAGAATGACCCAAGTCACCGTCAAGCGATACAGGGGTGCGGCAAGCCATTGAGTTATCGGTGTCGGCATTCCTAGTAGAGATAATTACCACGGATACCACAGACCGCAGATTTTCTGGGTTTCATTTATAGCTGAATGTGACTTGGAGATCGCCCTGAGTAGGTGCGATAAAAAGAATGGAATAAACTGCTTGGACTCGTCGACAACGATCTTGCGTCGATGTACCCCCTGCATTCCATTGACCCCTGTTAGCTGCGGGACACTTCCAATTGGCCTGTCAAATAATGTGAACTAGCTCCGCACTAACCATGGAATAGATAGAAGACGATGGCTTGTGGGGCAAACGAGCTAACAACGGACTAACTGCTGTGCTAACTGCACACTCGGAATGCAAAGCTGGTCTACTAATATGAGACTTGATGAGGCGGCTTAGGGAGAATCAAGCCTTCGGGGAGGGAGGGTAGCCACAGCCTTGCCTCAACATGGTCTTCCTCGTCACATTCTGTGTCAAAATTTTAGTTGGCGCCACCCTGACTTAACCTTCCTCGTACTATCGATATCGTATAGAAGGCTCACTTTTCGGTAACAGGAGAATAGCAAAAAGGCAAGGGAGCAAATTGCGCCATACCCTGGGCAAATCCCGGCCAAATCCCGAGAAAGCAAGCAACATGGCCGAGCCGCCTAGATTATCTGTCGTTCCCCATGCAAGCCATCTCTTCCTATTTGCAGATCATCGTTTGTGATCGTCATTTGTGTGAAGTGAAAAAGAAAACAGACTTATGCCTGAGGTATTCAATTGTTTACATGTCCTGTGGAGTAAATCATAGACTGAGCCGTCGTCTTCTCCATGCTGCGGGACAGTTGTCTATTCTAATAAGGGCCCCATTCTGACCGCACAAACCTTGTTCATCTTTCATCCTGATAAATCAGCTCTATAATAGAGTTTGGTTGGTAGCTGCCAACTTATTCTGTCAACTGCATGCATAGTCTGTCTGTAACCTAGTTTCTTCGACCACTCAGCATTCTCACCCCACAGTGCACATGCACCTCTACATCTCTGACCTCTCTCCATAGACTCAGTCGCGTATTTAGATTAGTGTGCTGCATGTGCCCCGTTCTAGACCATACGCTAATCAATTTATGACTACGGCGCAGACAAAACTTTGCGAACCAAAGCATAATTTACGTATTCTTGGTTCAACAGCGCCTATGCCGGGTTATGGTTACTGCTATGAACTTAGTGAGTCCCACGTCCACTTTAGTGGCATGGCCCAAGCGCTCTCCGAAGTGCTCATGCGCGTACGCCTCAAGACTGCGTTGGACTCCGACTTGCAGGACAGAACCGCCAAGTGCGCCTACCTCGCCTCCACATTCAGGGGGAAGGTCCTCAATTTGTTTTCACCCGCTTACTGGACGTCATATCGGAACTGTCCACGAACTAATGGCTTCTCCATCACTATAATTATAAGATTTCTTTAGCGATATAGAAGAGGTTCGCAAGGCGCCTGCCTAAGCCCGGATTACCGGGGATATCGGAATTTGCCCCGGCTACGCACTAGCGACCAAATATCTTTCTCAGGGTACAACCAAACGATGCACGGACCCAAAGAATTCACTTTTACTTCTTGCCAGTACGGCGTATCGGGTAGTGCGGATAGTAGGAGCTTCTCAATGTCTTTGGCTAGTCTCCACAATCCTGAAGTTGCTAAACCGAATATGACCGTGCTGCGGCAGATCCCGACAGTTTCGATCACCGCCTAAAGATTGGCCAGGCTTCTCTAACTTTGGCCCCCACGCTGGAGCCGTTGATCGTCGGTCGTACTACGGAGATTGGAGTGGGTGTACAAAGCTCGGTAAGCGTGTGACTCACCGTGGAGCCATAGGCCCTAGACAGATCTATAGACCAAAAAGGAAGCAGAAACCCAAAGAAGGTCCATTTATCCATCGTAGATCAGCAATTGGGAAGTGGGCCGATGTATGCTGGCTTGCAGCGGTGGGTGCTGGTGAGCCAGTCAGGCCAAAAACGGTCTTGCCACTTGATCTTAGACATCCCGAGCTTCTCTAATAAATGAAGTTCCACGGCACAGCTTTTGCATCAGCCGCAAGCATTTCCCCATTCAATGCGATCTATGACATTCTGGCTAATATTGCTGCAACTTTCTCCGGGTGTTCACTCGTTGGATCAAGGGTTTCTTCATACAGTGAGCTTACGTTCTGATGACAGCTGATGCCTTTAAAAAGCATGAAACCTATATGAAACTTACATCACCCTATAATCGCTGTTGCCATTCCAGTTGATTTAGGTGGGATTTTCCCCTTTGGGTGTATTGGTGGGTTGGGTCGTTCGAGAAGATTTTTTCGGTCGACTGAGCTCGCGATTGGATGTAAAGCAGCAGGCCAAGGCTGCAATACTCGCAATCAGGGGTTCTAAGAAAACATCCATCCGAACTTTGAGCTGATATTCAGTTTGGTGTGTCTGGAGGTGACGGACCCGAAGATATATGCCTTGCTCGTTCCATTCTACTTACACACATGTACCTTTCTTTCCTTTATAAGGGCTTGTGACGTCAACCCAACAGCAAAACCGGCTTTTGAAGGCGAAGGTCTCCCGAAGATAGTGAGACCAGAAGGAGGCTGAGTATCTACCAATAAGCTCAGCCTCCTTCTTTTCCGAGCGGGGCCTATGGGCCAAAATTGGGNNGGGGGGGGGGGTAATGACCAATAGGGATGTAGGAGAATAGTGGAGCAGAGAGCCCGATGTTCCTGAATTTCTTGCCCCTAATGGACTCTACGCACTAAGTCTTTAGGCCTATAAATTTACTATCCATTGACGGTAAGTCGCAAGCTGAAAGTGGCCGCCTAATATCTGGTATGTTGAGACCTATATACATCGGGTATTAGTCCAACTCAGGGTTAGTATGCGGTCGGGTGCCTCAGTTCCTCCGTGAGCTGAGAGTTGACCCGCTTGGAGACTGGCAGGTCGAGATGGGAGACAGTGACATCAACTTTGACTGCCACTTCTTTGGGTTTACCCAGCTCTACATGCCGGATGACAATGAGCCAGTGGTTGCGGAGTACGGACTGTGCCTTATCTACATCTAGAAGATTAATGCTAACTGTTGTGGTATGAGGCTGGTGCATATCAGGAACAAAGCCGCACCATCGGAATTAATTCCCGAGGTGTTATATGAAGTAAGTCGATTAGAAACCAACTTGGAGCGCATGCTGTATATATAGCCTCACGTATGCCCTCTGGAAGAATAATTAAGATTATACCTCTGAATTACAACAGTATCGCCTGCAGCGGACCTGGACGGACTGCGGGTATCCTCAGACTCGGAGGACGAAAACTCGACAAGAACAAGGTACGAGGTGTAGAACATATACAGGGTACTGGCGGAGGTTTTTCGGCCATCTTTGGCCCGGGAGGAGAGCCTATTGCTACCATGCCATCTGATAAAGAGGGAATCCTGTACGCCAATGTCGATGTTAACGACAAACTTCGAGCTAAGCAATGGCTTGATGTTGTTGGACACTACTCCAGACCCGACCTGTTGAGTTTGCGTGTTAACACTCACCCCTCCAAGCCGGTGTTCTTCGCAGGGGAGCCAGAGAAATAGATGGGAAGATGTATGGACTTTTGTCTGTGCCAAGAGAGAAGAGGAAATGGGAGGGCCAATGCAACACTGAATCACTTGCCTAACACAAATGAAACCATCATTTCTGAATTCTTTTTTCCTTTGTTGTTCTCTTGTAAATTGGCCCCAAAAGAATGGATTCGAAGGCCGCTGTCGCTAGCATGAGTCATTATGAGTATACGCAGACTGGCCCCAGTGATCCTCAACCAATAATCATGAGTCACTATCACTCTCCAACTATCATCCATGACTCGAAACTATCGAGTCTCTGGTAAGAGAGAATAGACACCCATATTTGTTCCTACGCCACTATATCAAGACCGTAGTAGATGATTATGTCCTCTCTTCATCGAAAGCCTAAGCAAATCGCCATTTCCAACATCCTACATATCCTTGCCAGTCGAATCAAAAAGAAACATGCCATTAATATATGCACCTGCGTGGGATGAGGTAAATCAAGTCCAAACACAGAATAATAACAAAAGCTGACCTTAACAAGTTCGTCCAAGAGATCGGACCACTGCTCATGACAGGCTCCACGGTCGAGGACTTGTACAAAGATTCCGAGGCCAACATACAAAAGATCATATCCAAATACGAAATCCCGCCGCCGGATGATTCTGTCAAAACCGAAGACATCAAACTTAAAGATGCCTGGGTCCGAGTCTTCACACCCCCATCAGCAACAGGCAACAAACCAGTAGGCCTGTTCATGCATGGCGGTGGATGGATTATGGGAAGTGTCGACCACGAAGATGCTGCATGCCGACATATCGCCAAGAGCACCGGCATGAAAGTCGTCAGTATTGGATACAGACTCGCACCGAAATATAAATTCCCCCACGGTCTCAACGACTGTGTCGAAGCAACCCTGTGGACACTCGAGCACTTCTCGCTTTCATCCGTTCTGCTCATGGGAGGCTCGGCAGGCGCGAACCTTGCTTTTGGTGTCGCGTTGAGACTCGTCGATGCCGGGGTTGGAGATAAAGTCAGAGGTATCGTGGCTTTGGTTCCTTGTACTGTGCACCCTGATGCAGTACCGGAAGACAAGAAGGAACACTTTACCGCTCACCAGGAAAACGCTTTCCGTACTGTTAACACATCGGCGGCGATGAAATGTTTCCTGGATTCCTATGCTCCACCGCCTGCTGATAAATATTTCTCGGTTCTCCTGCATCCGCGCTTGAAGGATTTAAAGAAGGTGTATATCGTCGAATGTGGGACGGATACACTGAGGGATGATGCTCGACTAATGAAAGGGGCTCTGGAGCAGGCTGATGTACCCATTATGTATGATGATTATCCCGGGTGTCCCCATTATTTCTGGTCATATCCTTCTCCGGCTTTGTTGAAGGCGTCGGAGGAGTTCCACACGAATATGTTCCGTGCGATCAAATGGATCAATATGGAGTGAAAGTACTGTGGACATACTACATTGCATAAGATAGAAGGAAGGAGCGGGGCCTCAGGCTGCAAGGCCAACACACGCCAACATACGTCATTAGAAGCCATCGATTACTTCGATGATTTAAATGTACTACCTAGGTACCTCCTCAATATTAGACTAAACATTCTTTATGAATAACTAGCCGAAGTCTACTCCGTAAGTCTGTTCGGCTGAAGGACACCCCCAAAAAGTAAGCGGCAACCCCTCGCATGTGAAAGTACTTAGCCTCTTGCACTTCGCATCCTGCAATTATCAGTCCCTTGAACTGTTAGCTCAACATGTCGTGCCCCAATTGTTTCAGCGGTCATGTCCACCAAGGGATTCCCCGTGGGGAAGTCACCTCTCTCCATGGCTTACAGGCCTACACGACCAAACCTCTCAACGATGTACCTCACCGGGGCATTATCATCATAGTGCCCGACGCCTTCGGCTGGGAGTTCGTGAACAATCGAATCCTGGCTGACAACTACGCCGAAAAGGGGAAGTACCTGGTTTATCTACCTGACTTCATGAACGGTATGTTCTAGTGTCATCCAAGACCCCCAAGAATGACTCGCTAAGCGTAATATTAGGGCATGCGGCCCCGATCAGTATGGTGTCTGCGACAAAAGAGTTGTTGAAGACGAGCGGACTGACAACCTGGCTTATGAAGCCGTAAGTCGATGAAACAACGAACCGGATCGCGTCTGCATAAAACGGCCACTAATTCGAGCTATAGATACCATCTAGCGTCAATGCTGACAAAAATGCTGCCCTTCATGTACTACAATACGCTCGGGACATCATGGCCTATCGTCAGGGATTTCTTCAAGTCCGTGCGCGAGAACGAAGGTGCCGACCTTCCTATCTACGGGGCTGGATTCTGCTGGGGTGGAAAACATATCGTCAATCTAGCCGCCGGAGCGGACATGGCCTCGAATGGAAAACCGCTGCTTAATGCTGGGTTTACGGGCCATCCGAGCCTTCTCGAGATTCCTAGCGAGATTGAGAAAATCAAAATCCCCGTAAGCTTTGCGCTTTAGGAGTAGTGCCGTGAACGCGGCATGAGTATGGGGGCAAATTCAAATTGCTGGGTCGTCGCGTTGGGGTCCGACCTGGCTAGGGCGTCCATTACACCCCGAACCCTTGGGACGGTCTATTCCACGTACCCACAGTGGATCGATGCGGCCGAGGCTTGTACGTAACATCAACTACTTGTTCGGCCCCCTTGTGTACTAGAGTTGGCACCCTACGGAGTAGATACCTCGTAAATGTCAGGCCTCTGAGTTGGGACGATTCAGAAAAAGCTGACGAAGACCCAGAACAATTGAGCTTATAGAGATACCAAATCCCAAAGTCATTAAGTAGAAACTAGAGTCCCTGACTTCTCTTGATTCCGAATGCTGATTAGGCTCCAATAGAGAATAAAACCCGGTAGTGGTGATATAATAAAGATATCTTTTCCTTAATTGGCTAAGCCTTCTCTTAGGCAAGTCGATTTCCCACATCCCCTTCAGCTGTTTTTGGCACTGTTGGAACTGGAATCCGATAGTAAACGATGGCGAGTGGGTCTACTGCATAGTGCTGCATAGTGTTATAAAGAGCCGATGTTTCTTTCAAGGCTCCCGATACAGAGATTGCTCAATTCAGACAAGTACATTGAACGCAAATATTCCATCCGTCCCCTGGCAATCTTACATATGGCCCTGCCGAGTATTAATATAAGGAAAGGGGCAAAAAGAAAACCGATTGTGCAATAGGTGTGCGGAATAGCAAACATCTTTGCAGCCATCCCCGAGAGTCGTACCACTTATCACTCGTGTGCCGATGCAGTAAAGGCCAAGCGCCGATCTCCGAGCCTGGGGGCGCCACAGATAATACGCCCCACGTGTATACTGGGTCTGGTAATGTACATCAGATGTTTTAGCGTTTTACAAATTCAAGGTTTTCACACCACAACAGACCTTGGCCCGCGTCCGCATATCGGTTCGTGTGTGCGCTTACACTGTTCCCACTCGATCCTAACCCCGAAAACCTTCCAAATCTCCGAAACAGCTTCCTTGGGGGTAGGACTTATTCCGCAAGACCCGAAATACCCGAGGTAAGTTTTGCTCGCCGCAGCTGCCAATGATTTCTAGCAGGATCTACAGCACTTTTCGTTTCCCCTCGCCCTTCTAGTAGCACGGCATCAAGATTACGACGGTTGTTCATGAAAGAGGTCCTGGGAACTGGGTAGCAGTCACCGATGACCGGGTGGGTAGGGGGAAGGGTGCATCTGTATAGGTGTTGATGTTTGTGCTGGTGGCAGTGATGTTGGTGAAGGGGTTGATAGTTGAATGAGGCAGGTATTGGTATATATGCGTACGCGGTACGGACCTGGATCCGGATACGGACTCCCGTGTGCATCCTGTCCCTACGGATAATATGCATGAGGCTTCTCATCTTCATTTCGTATTCAATACCCCTCCCCATACTGTGTTACTGTTGATGTTGGCATGGGGGCGGGGTAGCGAGTGTGTTGCAAGTATGGCAGTAATTTTCCTCCTTCAGGCATATATTCATCGCTATGCCCTCCGTATAATAGCGGATGGTACATCACTAACATCGCATCCTGCGTGTGTAACCCGTGCACTGGGAGACCCTGCATTAGTAACGGGACTGTTCCGGACATGCCCCCTGGAGCGGAGGCCATGCCTACTGTATAAGAACCGAACATTGGAGTATTTTCTAGAGTATCTGACTAAAGTCAATACCAGCGCCAGAAAGGAAAATGAAAAGCTAAACATACTGCCAAAAGCAAACGGTTAAACTGTAGTCGACTAATCTAGCTCCGTAACTTGCCACGCATAGCCCGTGGCGACAGGGTAAGCTGAAGCAGAAGCCGATCGAGACAAAGCAGATATAGACCCAGCCCCATTTTCAGTCCCTATACGATCTGAACTCGTAACAGTCGCAGAGTCCGTCATGGTCATGATCGGCAAGGATGGCGACGACCCGCACCAGCTACCTTCGCCAATATCCGGGGTACCTCTAGCCGAAGCAGCGCCAGCGCCAGCGCCGGTCGCATACCAAGAGCGATTGCCATGTCTTCGACTGTCGTAGTTGTAGTCCGTGTGCGTAGGTTTGTGTTGTGTCCATCTCGGTCCCTTAGTTGGGATAGGCCCAGCCCCTTGACCTGGGCGCGAGCGCTGGCGCTGGGTCTAACACTAGCTATGGCTATAGCTTAGCCCTCGTGAAGCTTGGTTCAGGCGCCTCCGCAGCTGTGCGACCTCGCGGCGTAGTTGGCCGATTATCTCGGACTGTCTGATATGGGCGCGATATTTGACCGTTGTTAGGTAGGTGCATTCTGCTTCGAGGCCGCGGATTAGGCAGGCGTGGCCTGGGACAGAGCAGTCGCACTGTAGAAGAGAGCGGTGATTAGTGAGTTCGGAATTGATTTAATGTGAGTCAAGATAATACTGTTGGGGTCTTTGGAGGTAGAGCGGAGAGTATCCGTGTACGCTAACTGGGATGGATGTCGAAACACAAGACGACCAACAGCCAGGTAACTCCTCAATATAGGAAGCGGAGCAATCAATTGGCAATCTAAGCGTCAGAATGTCGTTGCTCTCTCAACATGTGAAGCTAATTTTCTAGGACAGACACAAGCGACGAAAGAGGGAACCCAGTTGCGAAAGCTCCTCAATGGATTGAACATGAGCCAGGGAAAGACTGCAACTATTATCTGCGGTGGCGATCCAGGGCCCAACGCTCTGTCCTTGAACCCGCAATATCACTCCCGCACTAAGCATATGGAAACCCAACGCAAATGGCAAGGGGAAGTTCAAGACACTGAAGTAGTTGAAGTTAAATTTGTTCCAACCACAGTCAAATTGCAGATAGTCTCACCAAACCTCTTGCACGAGAATATTTGAACGGCTTTTTAAGCTCTGGGGCAAGACTAGCCACAGGGTACCCTTTCCTTCCTTTCTCATGGAAAGGGGTTTTTGAAGATTTTAATGGGGCCCGAGGCAACCGTAGCAAGAGATCAGGAGGAGCTGGTCATGATGGAACAAGCAGTTTTTGTATCGGCCCTCTGCGAGATTGTGACACCCACATCATAGACAGGTGGTCCCGGGGTGTAGTAACAGAGAAATACAAGAATATCCTGCGATGTTTGCAGTGCTAACGTGTCGGAGAGTGAGACTTTCTACCATTGTGATACTTGTAGTGGAGCCGACTTTGACACATGCGAAGGTATGTTATCGAGCCGGCGCACGATGTCTGGATCGGTCGCATAATATGGAGTTATTGCATGGACAATATTAAAGTGAAGACTTGCCATTAAAAGCTGGAGACAAAGAACAGAAGCAATGGATACATGCCACTATCCCACCACCTAGGTACATACATATACGTACCAAGGTACACGTAGCGAACTGCAATGTTTGAAATCTTTTATGGTGTGGAGATGGTACACAGTACATACATAATCTGGGCGGGGTCTACATGTATGTCTAGGTTGTCTAGGTGACCCAAATACAAAGTTGACTTTCAGGAGAACAGGTGTCAGTGCATGTCCGGAAGCAAGTATTGTTCTCCGTACGTAGAATGTTATTTATTGTCAACAGTTTCTCTGGTAAAATTTCCACTTTCAGGAACCCCAATCCTGAAACCCTGCTTGTCTAGGGACACCAAATGCGTGCCCCATACCCTAAAGCTATGTAAACCTCATCTGTTCACATCACCTTCCCAGACCCAACCGGGCGGGATAAGTCGTCACTGGCATCTTGGCGACTGCTGCCATTGAATGAGCGTTACGTACCACGGTAGCTGAACCTTGTTGCAGGGAGCAGGACGCAGACATAAAAGAATGCCCTGCTCCGGTATAGTAAAGACTAATCAACTAAGACATACAGTCAACCACACACCTTTCAATGTATCACTTTTACATATTGGTGTGAGTCTTCGGGAACTTCTTCCCTGACCTTGATAAAAGTTAATAAAATTCTGGGCCCAATTGATGTACAAAGAATCCTTCCCCTGGTAATGGAGGTATTGTAGGCGTCGCCACAACCAATTTGATGTTCCTGGGGCAACATAGTTACGGCTCTCAATGCCGAGCATGATCGTGCCGCTATCTCACTATTAATAGCGATAAGCTGTCAGATTTATACCCACACCCGGAAATGACAGCCAGATCCCTGACGGAATTCCCCGTAAATAGTATGAGCGACATGTCGAACCTCAACAGCCAAAGTGATCGGAAAGTCCCAGTGTGAGGGTATAGACCGAAGACTTTTAGCGTCACCACAAGTTCGGATTATGGGACCATGGTGCACATATGGTACAGGTGCCCTCCCGTAGTTTGTCGCACTGGCATCCCGAAAAAGCAATATCCAAGTTTATCCCCCTTCCATTTGGCAACCATGTCAACTGAGCGGAGAACCCTCATCGCTGCCATGACGATTATGTTTTGTAACAACTGGCGCTTGTGTCTCGAACTCGTCACTAGGATAGTTAAGACAGCAGTTGATCAGCTTATTGACGTCATGTGTCGTTGCACATTGTGTGCCAGCAGAGGTGGCTGGCTGAGCGATCAGCAATGCAGATTTATCACCTTACACAATACATTTCCGCGGCCCGAAAGGCTCTTGAAAAGGCCCTGCTCTGCGCTCATTCCGTTTACGGCCTGCTTTAACACTTACCCAAGGTCAATTTGATATTGTTGTGATATGAGGCTGGTGCAGATCAGGAAGCAAGCCGCTTCATCGGAATTAGCTCCGAAATGTCTATACAGACAACATTTACAATCAACTTGGGTCCGTGTTGTATATATAACCTCATCTTTCCCTCTAGAATAAAACACAATTCATACCTCTGAGCTACAACAGGATATGAGCCCGGGAGCAAGCACTCGGGTGCCGTTTCTACTCATCCGAGAATCATCTTGCTCAACTTGATTATATATCTACCCCGCTTTCTCTATCTCAAAGCAAGGCAGGCCTGGGATGTAGTGTCGGGCGACCTTCAGCGTCCCGATTGTTTATTCAAGTACGCCAAACCCATTACGGCAGATATCCACCCCTTGGTGGAGCCCCACCTCAACGGGGCGGTGAGGCAGCGGACCATTGAAGCGCGCCTCGAAGTGGAGGTCCAGGCGTTCGAGCGCCACCGTGAATGGTCGCGCCGCGAAGCCGAGGCCTACCACACTATCTTCCGGTACCTGTCCCCCCACATTAGCATTCATGTCGCGGGACTGGAGACGTCTCGCGACCTCTGGAATGAACTTGAAGAACGGTACCGGCGTATGGAGCTCGCCACGTTCTGCGAGCTGTTCGCCCAGCTTCGCGAAACCACTGGCGAGCGCTGCGGCAGTGCGCGCGAATTCGTTGACCGTGTACGGTTGCTGGTACATCGATTGAATGCCATCGCGCCCGGATCGATCGGCGATCGAGCACACATCGCGATCTTGCTGACACAGATCGGACCAGAATATGTCCTGATTGTATATGCCATTCAGAATAACAAGGATCCAGTGAATCCGACCACGATCGGAAACCGTCTGTCTAATGCCGAAAAGACGGTCCGGAGAAAAGAGTCTCCAATGCCCTTGCAGGCAGCATCTGGCCCGTCCATAAATACGGTGCAGCAGACTGCCAAGAAATGCAACTATTGCAAGAAGCGCGGCCATATGGTCGCGCAGTGCTGGAAGAAACAGCGAGAAGCACAGCCGTCCAGGGACCATGCCCTGAAGGCTGAACGGAGTGTTTCCGGCTCACCAAGAAATAATTTGCAAAATATATTATCAAGCCAGGTGGGAGATCGGCAGGGCCCGCCGACTTCCAAGAGACCGAGGATCAATATCGTGAGGGCGAGGGTGACGACCCTTTATACCCACGCACCGCAACCCCGGTGGATCCTGGACTCGGCCGCCACCAGCCATATCTGCTGGGACCGGGGCTGCTTCAGCAGTCTGCGGACCCACCGCGAGATGCTGGACACGGCGGGCGATCCAGTGGAAGCCGAAGGGATTGGCACGGTGAAGCTCACGCTCCGGGGGAAGTTCAACCAACCCCTGGTGTTGAAGAATGTGTACTTCGCGCCACGCGTCGGGATGAACCTGATCAGTGTACCGAAGTTATTGCGAGACCGCTACTCGGTGGTGGCGCACCCGCAGAACGTCTTTGTGCAACGCCGAGGACGGACGGTGGGGACCGCCTACCATGCGGAGGAGGATCTGTTGATCCTGCGGTGCCATGTGAGCAAGAGATCTCGAGAGCGAGTCCAACTGGCGAGGGCGCCGGCGACCAATGGCCATGCAGATTCCCTGGAACCGCAGGCGGTGGCCATGGACGTCGACGACCCTCAGGAGTCAAGTGGCGCAGAATGCGCAGCGTCAACCTCTGAACTCGGTGGTGAAGCTGTGATACTCGAAGATGCGTGCAAAGGAGTGGACGAGGCCTCCGAAGCGCTGTGGCACGCTCGGATGGGACATCTGAACCGGGGAGACTTGAGGGTGGTCCTCCGGCAGACCGGCACTCCGTACCGACCGCTGACGCAGGCGCAGCTGCTGGCAACGCCGCAGTTCCCGGCGTGCATGTCGGGTAAGCAGCATCAGAAGAGGAACTCCCGTGCAAGACGGCCACGTCTGCATTCAACGAGGATTTTCGGAATGATCCATTCGGACATCATGGAGATGCCAATTGCCAAAGATGGCTCCAGGTACGTGATCACCTTTACTGACGATTATTCTCGTGGCTCGTGGGCATATGCCATGAGATGGAAGCATGAAGCGCTGCAGAAGTTCCGACAATTTGAGGCGTGGGTGCACCGTCAGTTCGGCGCCCAGATCAAGAGGCTCCTCACCGACAACGGGAGAGAATACTTGCCGATCGGAACACACCTCGAGTCCCAGGGAGTCGAGTTTGACACCTCGCCGCCATACTGCAAAGGGCAGAATGGTTTGGCCGAACGCACGAATCGCACTATCCGGGAGCGGATCAACACGCTCCTGTCCGATGCGAGACTTCCTCCTTCCTGGTGGACCGAGCTTTTAGAAACGGTAGTCTATCTGAAGCTGCGCGCTCCAGCATCGATATTACAGAAGAAGACACCTTTCGAAATATTACACGGGAAGCCGCGCTGTTGCATCTGCGACGCATTGGCTCCCGTGCCTGGGTATTGATCCCGAAAGAGCATCGAGCAAAACTCGGACCCAGATCATCCGAGTGCCGATTGCTAGGTTATTGTGAACCGAACCAGTACAAGCTGTATGAAGTCCATTCCGGAAAGACCGTCTTTTCCCGTGATGTCGAGTTCGATGAGAGGACCCCAGTGGCGCCACTCATCGAGGGGGAAACAGGCAACGACCTCCCGGACAACGCTCCTCCATCAGCTGTCTTTCCATCGATGCCGAGGTCGGGCGGGCTGCCAACACCACCTGCATCGCCATTACCTCCGCTGAATGAGCGAGAGAAAACGCCATCTGGGCGTGAGGAGGAAACACCTCCAGTGGTCAACCCAAGCCAACAAGAAACCGACTTGACATCGGAACTTGGGTATTCGATCTATGGTCGCAGACGAAGACCGTCACGGCGTCTCCTGGAATCACTAGGTAAGGTCTACTCGGCAGGCACATTGAATACCGGACCGGCCAGACAAGTCGACCCGGCGACCTTTCACGAAGCTGTGTCAGGCCCAGACCAGCTGGAATGGTGGGCCGCCATCCAGAAAGAATATGCGTCGCTTCTCGAACACGGAACATGGGAAAAGATTCGGCGAGAGGACGTCCCAGCCAGAGATCATGTGATTGGCTGCAAATGGGTCTTCAAGACCAAAGCCAACGGAACGCGCAAAGCGCGATTGGTTATCAAAGGCTACCGGCAAAAACATGGGATTGACTATCACGAAACGTTTGCTGCTGTGTCCAGGATGGACTCCGTCCGCTGCATTGTCGCCAGTACCGTGTTGCGCGGATGGAAACTTCAACAATTCGATGCTGTCACGGCATTTCTTCATGGAGACGTCGACTCGTCTATCTATATGGAGTTGCCCCAAGGCTTCGAAGAGCCAGGGTACGTATGCCGGCTGCGCCGCTCACTGTACGGGCTGAAGCAGGCTCCGCGGATTTGGTACCAATGCGTCCACCGCGTCCTGGCTTCTCCTGGCTTCACCATGGCCCAATCGGACAACTGTGTATTCTACAAACCGGATTGCGTCGTTTGCGTGTATGTCGATGACTTTCTCGTTGCTGCGGCAAACACCCACGAAATCGAACAAGTGCAACGAGTCTTGCAAGCAGAGTTCCGACTGAACGACCTGGGCACCCCGCGATCGTTCCTCGGAATCCAGTTCGACTATCACATCGATGGGTCCGTGTCTATTCACCAACACCAGTATATCCAGAAGGTTCTCTCCGACTTTGGTATGGAGAGCTGTCAGCCGAAGTCTACGCCTATGAATACCAAACAAAGTCTGAATCATCGTCCAGACGAGGAGCTTCCGGACGAGGAAGCAAAAGCGCGTTTTGCGACCGCCATTGGATCGCTAATGTATCTGATGGTTGGCACGCGACCGGATATTGCGTTTGCGCTGGGCTTGTTGAGTCGCTTCACGTCTCAGCCGCAATCGCACCACCAAGTTGCTCTACAGCGATTGCTTCGCTACATCAAAGCCACGCAGTCTCATCGTATCACCTACCGTAATGGGCAGTTCATTGGATACACGGATGCCGACTTTGGGGGCTCCGTCGTCACTGACGGGGCATACTCCACATCCGGCTATGTGTTCCAACTTGCAGGTGCGCCAGTTTCCTGGTCGTCCAAGAGACAGGGGGAAGTAGCCACATCTACGACACATGCCGAATACATCGGACAGTACAATGCCATTCTGCATCTGCAGTGGCTCCGCACCTTTCTAGCTGAAACGCAACTGTATCGGTCTCCGGTCACCAACATCATGGCTGACAACCAGTCCGCCATTGCTCTTTCTCGCAATCCTGAATTCCACAAACGGACAAAGCATTTCAATGTGAAATTTCACTATCAGCGAGCCGTGCTGATTGCAGGCGAGATTGGGTTTCAATATATTCCAACTGAGAAACAGGCCGCAGACGGTCTCACCAAGCCATTGGGGCCTACGGCCTTTGCCAAATTCTGTAGTCTCTTAGGAGTCGACGCCTCAGAGACTCCAAGGCAACATGCATGACAGCGCGGGCGCTCTTTCCACTTTATTTTCCCACGAAGGTTTTTTGAGTGGTTTTACTGAGGCCTG
>MLQL01000113.1:0-26333 GCA_002072365.1 Penicillium flavigenum | reverse complement strand
GTCCAGCCAGGTGGCTGCTATCAATATATAGTGGCACTCAGAAAATGATCGGGCGTCCTCTAATATCATTATATCTAAGATGCTAGTAGCCTTAATATGAGTTGCTATAATTTTTCCAAGGCATCTCGGCCTACATATAGAGCCTTCTAGTCGTAAGATTTCCCGCTATTATTTTAGCGTTAGCTTACTTTTAGATATTAAAAATTATAACAAAACCTTGGAATGAACTTGTGATTCTGTGTGAAAGCATACCCCAAGGTGAAAATTTGAAATTAATAACTTAGCTTACACGAATAAATAAAAGAAAGGAAAACCGAGGTCATCTAAAACTCCATTTCAAAGAAAGGGAAGCGAAAATAGACATGGAAGCAAGAGATCGAGGGAGTTGGCTTAACAAAGGGTGTTGAGGAGTGGAACTGCCAGATAGAAAAAGTGACAGAAGACAAGACAAGGCAGACCGGCGTGAGCCCTCAGAGATACCTAGGCAGTGTCGGATCATATGGAGGGGATGGTAGAGAAACAACAAGAGAGATAGAGGTAATAAAGAAGGGTTCCCGGTGCTGATGGCACTGAGAACCAAAAGAGAAAAAGGCTTGCTTGATAAAATGGCCGGGTCATGCATGTGAGGGTAAGACAAAGAACAAGGAAAAGCAAAAAGGTGAGACTTCAACGGAAATGAGGCTGCATTGGTCGCGTGTTAGGAAGTAAGAGGCTGTCACATGGCCATTTCCGCGCGCAGCTTTGCCAGCTCGGCTTCCTCGTCGTCTTCCTCTTGTGCCTTGGCGGGTTGTTTGACTATAGACAAGTTGGTTAGTGAACGATACGTGTGATATCTGCTCTGTTCCATCTTACGATCTGTATTCCCCGCAGCTGGTAACCGGTCCAGTTGACTGCCCACGGGTACGGTCCCGGTGTGGAGCATCTTTGCGTCCATAGCTTCCTGCTCCAGACCCTCCAACTCGGCATCGAGCTCATCCTCGTCCGGCTGTTCGCCGATAGGGAAACTGGTAATGACGCTTCCGATCTCGGCGCTGAGCGCATGCTGGTCTTGCAGTTCCTCCCTGCGAATTATCAGTATGGCCGTAATATAATAACGATAGGGCAATATGATAGATAGGGCTCAAGGGATCGGTAGCAACGTACATCGTCTTGTCGACATCCTCGAGCTTCATTCCACCGTGGATCTGTTTCATAGCGGCGCCGGCCTGCTTCATTGCAGCCAAAGTCTCATGGTTGATATTCGCGGCTTCGATGGAGTATATCTGCTGCTCGAGTTGCATAGTCTGAGCTGTTGTCTGCTCGAGATTCTTCTCGTGGACCTTCTTGCGTCGGAGGGCGTTTTTGGCGGCTATTGAATACGACAATAAGAGGAACAGATAGTTAGCCACCATATGCAACTCTCAAATAGATGTCCAGCAACAATCTGCATTATTCGCAACCATACCATTCTTATCTGAGTTAACGTTCTTGCGCGCCATAGCCTCCTGTTCTGAGATTTGGGTCTCGAGATGCCTCTCCCGTTTCTGCAGCATATCCAACTGCTCGCGCAACTGTAGAATAGCGTTCTTGGGCGCATCCTTCCGCTTCTGAGCGGCAGCCCCGCCAAACCAAGACCACATTCTGATGTCGGTGACCGTGTAAGTGGAAATCGAAGGGAGTAAATAGGCGGGATAAGCCCCGGTGGTCAGGAAATATGTCCAAAGGAGACCAGCGGCTGAAAATCCGGGGTGAGTGAGGAGGGAAGACTAAATTGGTTGTTTTCTTTGCTGCAAGTCAGGTGGAGCAATAGGCTCCAGGCAAAGCCAGTGAGCTGACAGACGAAGTAAGAGAAGGGCGGGAAATAAGCCCCGAATGACCAAGGGGTTTGGAGCACACGGACTCGTCGAGAGCGCTCCCAAGGATAATTTCTGGATGAATGTAAAGTGGAGGGGAGGCCCGACTTTCCCCTCGCTGAGCCTATGACATACACGGTAAGGCCAGTCACGTGCGCCAACAAGACCGTTGTGTTTGTGACCTTTTGATCTGCCTCTTATTCTTTTCTTCAATTTTCATACTTTTTACAATGTCAAGCATTTTCTTCAACTAGCGCAGAGATGAATGGGCCGCGCCCCTCGACTCGCGTGTTCCTCTCCGATCTCTCATCTCTACAGGCGGACTCGAAGGTCCGCTTTCTTGGCTGGTGCGTCAGGCCCAGAGCAGAGAACAAAATAGTATTTTAAGTCGAGGCTTTCCAATACTAACGATGATTTGCGTTTTTGTGTACACATAGTGTGGCACATTATACCATCACTACCGGCCATTTGATATTGGAACACAACTATCCACGCAGCAAGGCAGCTCCAAGCTCTGTATCTGTCGACATCAATGCCCTCCTTGAGGACCTGACGGCCGAAGAATTGCGCGTAGGAACATGGCTGAATGTCGTGGGCTATGTTAGAGAGTCGGAGCCGGTGCCGCCACTATCACCGTCATCTTCATTTCCTTCGACTCCCGGCGACGCGAATCGGCCAAATCAGAGGCCCTCTGCGATCCTCCCTCGTCCGGTGTATGTCGAGGCGATTATGGTCTTTCCGGCGGGGGCTATTTCCATCGGGGAGTATGAGCGAATACTTTGCAATTCTCAGCATGTCGAGCGGATGATACAGTTCACCCATTAAGGAAACATCTGTAGTGGCTCAGAAGATCACATGGAGCCCAAAGAGATCACGCATTAATGGAATGTCTCTGCACTAGACATTTTGCTATATAATTACTTTTCGAGCACCTTAGATACAAGGCGAGGGGTATCAAGACGTAAATCAGAACACCAGACAAAAAAACATCAAGAAGCAACCTTAAACCGCCTCTTCCACCTTCTTCTCATCTGCCTCATTCACCTGCTGAAGCCGAAGCTGCCTCTTGGCCCGCTTGCCCTCCAGCTTCGTCTTCTCCTCCTGCATGCGCACAATGAGGGGACTCTTCATACGAATCTTATGTCCATACTTATAGAACACAAACGGAATCGGCACAATCACAACTTCCAACAGCCCCAGCAGAGTGCCCGCCCAATTCGGCCCCAGACTGGCATACATAGAAGAGCCAGCAAGAGGCAGAACACCACCGAGGATACTCCGAATAACCGAATTACCCGCCAAAGCAGAAGCAGCATACATGCCGTAGCTGTGAGTCAGATAGTTGGACGCATAGATGAAGACGCCAGTGTTTCCCGCGCCGAACGGGATACCCGCGAGTATGGGAACGATCCAGTGAATCGAGGCTGGGGAGCATGTCCATGCGAACCAGAGCTCACCGACTGGGATGATTGTTGCGCAGATGCAGACGAACGCGACCATTGCTTCTGGGTGTGGTTTTCCCGTCTCGGGATCTTTAGGGTGGCTGTTGACTAGCCTCCGGATTAAAGGTTCGCAGGCGATTGTGAGAATGACGCCAATCCCGATACCCAAGAAGGCGAGCCCAGACACGCCCAGTTGCCATCCGCGAATATCTCGGAAGACAATTGGGTAAGCTACGAAGCAGAGGTATAGGATGCCATAGATGATTGCGATGTAGATGTTCCAGAAAATGCTGATTGAGTTAGTTTCATGTTCTGTGAGTTGCTGTGGGATGCAGAAGTGTAAGAATCTCACCAGATTGGCTCGGTGACTGCCATTACAAATGGTCGGCTGAGGTTTAGCTTGAGGATTTCGGGAAGGCTCGCCTTTTGGTCGTAGCGGCTCCACCAGCGGGACTCGCCGGTCTCCTTGCGGAGTCTGGCTGCTTTCTTTTGGAGAATGGTTGGTGCGTAGGTCTCCTTGAGGAGGATAGCAAAGACCAAAGCGATAGCGGAGAGAATGAGCGCGATCCAGCACATCCACCGCCAGCCAAGATATTGAGTGACGAATCCTCCGATAACAGGGCCAATGACTATATCCCGTTAGAAATGGACTCATTGTGTCGGAAAAGAGAATAGGTGAAGAACAAACCTGGTCCATTGAGTGGCCCAATACTCCAAACAGAGATCGCCAGAGCGCGGTGCTCATCGTCTACCAAATCAGCCACCATACCGGGCGCTGTAGAGATCATAACACTGCCAAAGAAAGCAGCGATAAACCGAACGACGATAAGTGCTGTAACGGACTTCGCGAGCGCGCAGGGGATGATCAGGACTGTGAACACGGCAAGACATATTACACAGACAGGTTTCCGTCCGTAGACCTCGCTCAACGGGGCCATGAACATGGACCCAATGGCAAGACCAAACAGATAGAAGGTCAAACCAAGGGTGACGATAGTCCCGGATTGGCCGAATTCCTCGGACATTAATGTAATACCTGATGTATAAGAAGTTGAATACAACACGCTTCCGGGTTTGTTAGCTAGAGAACCTCGTGCTTCAAAATTTCAAGATAGATACTTACACAATGAGAGTATTCCATGATAGAAACACGATGCCCATGGACTTATACTTTAAATCCCAGTTCTTGGGGTTCTCAGGGTCATCGTCGCCATCCCAGTCGACCTCGTAGTCGGGGTCAGCGGTGGCATTGGTTGCGATTGTCGTTACACGCTCCGACAGTGACATATGCGAGGTTCGCGAGGCGCGGGCTGTCAATGTCTTTCCTAGCGCATCGCGGTCGGCCTGTGTGTCTACTGTGGAAATGGACTCGATAGAGTCTGTGTCCTGGGACACCCTCTCAGTGTTCTGAGGCCATTTATCTTGGCCCTCCGAATTGGAGTGTTGAGCTGCCATTCCCTGGACCAATAGCCTTCTAGGCAATGGAACAGTGGTCGGGGAGCCTATTTGGGTGTATACCGGATATCAAATGAGCCGGTTACCCCAATGTTAGGGGTTGTAGTGAAGAAAACAGGGGAAATAGGAGTAAAGGCTCCCTCAGGTTTCGGATTTCAGCCCCGAGATAAGGCTGTAGTAGTAGAGTGTCTCGTTCTCTATTTCTTTATTGAGATGTGGTGAAAATGATGCCAATGTAGGCCGAGATCCCGAAGCCGAGGTTGCTTTAAATATCAACCGCAGCCCTCAAACTGACACAGATTAGAACAGAAGATATAAATTGAAGACACTAATCATTTGGAACTCGGAATTTTTCGAAGGTGGGGCCGGAAGTCAGTGATAGGCATATTCGACGAAGAGCTGGGCTTGTAGCGCTTGAACGGCTTGCAGGATTGGTGCTGTGCCGAGAAGATGATATATAGCGCCGAACAAAAAAAGATAGTTTCTTTTCCTACTGCGTAGAGTGTACATTGTATAGATAGGGTATTGACTTCCCCTTATATCCCATACTTGCTCTGTATCGTACAGACCTTTGGCATGGGATTTCCCCATGGGCAAAAAGATGGCGTGGTATCTTTCTAAGGCAGAACTTGGGTGTTCCGACCCAATTTGTCTCCACACGGCCTATTAGGCCCGAAAGAGTGCACATGTGGGTTCTACCTAGGTAGTGTGCCGGTTTGCCGAATACTGCCCGGTGCAATATATGTTGTGGTATTTCTATTGGCGTTTTAATTATGGAGCACATCCAAAACATATCGGATTATACTTTAACTTTGGAATACGAAGTACGGAGTATGGAGTCGAGATATATGGAGATATCAATTTTGGGACGTTTAGATCAAAGTGGGCCGACAATGGAACCGGGAAAAAGCCGGTTGAAAAAAAAGCAAAAAGAAAATAATATGGAACTTCTATTTCGATCCCAACTACAACATACGGAGTACATATTTCTACGTAGATAACTACATGCATGTAACATTGCGGAAGGTTCCGATTCCGACTTGTACAGTACTAATATGTACATGTTCATACCATACTTTGATCTATAAATTTCCGAAAGCCATAATTCGTTTAATATCAGATCCATGGATACAATATAGGCATTCCTTGGTTATATAGCCGACACTTCTGACCATAGGTGCTAAATCTCTTTAGTGCCAAACGGAATGAGTTTGATAATTCCACACTTTGCTCCAAATGAGGCGCTCTCAGTGGCTACAACGGGGTCTCAGGCCGCTTGTTTCAACATAACCGAAGCGAACTAAGGTCTAAGCGACCTGCCGAAATCTTGGAATGAATCTGAATCTGATCAGATCATGTTTAAATATCCCATCTGAAACAGGCTGCTTTAAATCTAGACCTTCAAACAGCCCTATGGCAAACAACTTGTTTGTACTCCCTTGCAACGTTCCTTTTAAACCCTCTGTGGGACTGCAACCTTGGAAAAAGTATTCTGCAACTGTCCAACTATCATGACGTGGCTTATAGCAGCCAGTCTGGTTGGGCTGGGTGCTCTCTATATGTGGCATGTTAACTCTGCTATGAAAATAATCCCCGAAGAGGCACGGAAACTATCACCTCATCGCTGGACAGTTGAAGAAATAGAAGCAGCATATAAAAAGAGCGTGGAAGCCCCTATTGACGTGACTAAGAGCCTGCCACCAAAACAATCCCGACGATATGTGATCGTAGGCGGAAATGGTAAGTACAGATACAAGTGGCTCTTTCAAATCCATGCACTGATTTTCCAAACTATAGGTCTAGTTGGCGCATGGATAGTCTCACATCTTCTCGCACGTGGCGAGGACCCCAAGGCCATTCGCATACTAGATCTAGTCTCCCCAGAGCAGGGCGTCCTTAACAAAGGCGTGGGCTGGACCAAAACCAACATCACCGACGAGCTCGCAGTAACAACAGCATTCGAAGAGCCATGGGCTGCCAATGTCACCAACCTCCCCCTAACAGTCTACCACACCGCAGCCATAATACGACCCCAGGACCGACTCAAAAGCTTTCTACCGCTCAGCAGCAAAGTCAACATCGACGGCACACGGAATGTCCTGAACGCAGCAAGAGCCGCCGGCGCCACAGCTTTCATCTGGACATCCTCAGGCTCCATCGCCCTACACCAGCCAACCTTCTGGATCGCGCCGTGGGTGACCCAGCCCAAGCGCGTAGTCCAAGTAGTCAGCGACAGCACCAAACTGCCCGAATCCCACGACCAATTCTTCGGCAACTACGCTGTAACCAAAACCGAAGCAGAGCGCCTCGTCCGGGAAGCAGATGACCCAGCAACAAATTTCCGCACCGGCTGTATCCGCCCTACAAACGGCGTATATGGCACAGGCGGCCAAGCCAACAATATCGTTACGGGTGTTTATCTCCAGAACGGAGGTAGTCCGACCTGGGCTCGTCCGATCCTGCAGAGTTTCGTACACGCTGAAAACGTCTCGATCGCACACCTCTTGTACGAACAGCGTTTAATCCAGCAGAGCGAGCCTGGCTCGAAGCTCCCGAACACAGGTGGCCAGGCGTTCACCGTTACTGACCCCAATCCGGCGATTGCATTTGATGATCTGTACACGCTACTCACGACGTTGTCTAAAACGCCGCTTGCGTTTCCCGAAGTGCAGCCCTTGCCGTTGTTGGTTATGGCGTATTTTATTGAGCTGTATACTTTCTTGCAGTATAAATATCTCTCTTGGTTTCTGCCGAGGTTGTCGGGGGATATTGCGCAACTTCAGCCGTCGCTGTTTTCGATCATCAATGTCCATGTGTTTGCTGATGATTCGCGCGCGAAGCTGGCGCCTGAGATGGGTGGGTTAGGGTATAACCCGCCTCTGAGCACTCTCGAGGGTCTGTGTCGGCGGCTTGTGGATTGGAATACAAAGGTCGAGAGGGAGGGGGTTGAGGCGGGGACGAATATGTATTTGGGCCCTGTGAAGGTTCGGGAAGATGGTGTTGGTGTTGATGTGGTTGCGCCGAGGGTGTTGTGAGGAGGATTTGGGTTTGACGATCTACTTGATATGAGTATAAGAGCAGAAACCGGGTTATTCCTTTATCGGCATGATATGGCGCGCAATTCAACCTGTACTTGATTCTAGGAGTTTGGTTCTACTTGGAACAAGGTGTGGCGTGAAATGGAATCATATTTGAAGAGAACCTTGAAAAGGGCTCTGGTAGGAGATATCACTCATTGAATCTTCTGCAACTTCCAACTTCCAATGTTTGAATAGCCGAAGCCGACCAGCAGTGCCAGGCCATATCGAGGTCTCATCATTCCCCAATCTTCATTTGGATGCAAAGGCTTTTCTTTTGTTAGAGCTTGGTATGAGGTTTGATGGACCCCATAGACAGTCGTAATTCGAGATCGATGTTGACTGACTTCGGGACACTTTGCCGAAACACATCGAGAGCCGAGTGTTAATAAGCCGTGTGGGCGAACAGAAGTCCTCGGTGCAAAAGCAAGAGCGACACCCATAGGCCACTTTCCAGAGTGTTCATGGACGAAGGAACAAGGGCATGATAACCCCCCAAGTCGCACACATGGCACTCCACCATGCAAGCGTTCCACCATGCAGACTGTGCAACCAAGAACATGAATCCCTCAGCTAGCGGAAGGTCGCTAGATTGATAAGCTTCCATTTCTCAGAAAGATAGTACACAGACAATGACGAGAGTACCCCCTTAACGAGCCTGCTGCTGAGCCACTTGACGCATATAGTTAAGACGCTGCATGCGCAGCTGCTCAGATGCCACCTCAACATCAAGAATCGCCCCGAGACGTTGCTTCCACGTCTCCTCCAGACTGACTAGCTCACCCTGGCTAGCCTCCTGTGCGATTTTCCTCTGCTTGTTCACCTCCTCAGAAGCCTCCTTCGTCTCTGCCAACTCCTTCTCAAGAGAGCCGAGTATCTCCTCAAGCTGAGAATTGCCAATCAGCCAAGCGTTCTTGCCATGTTCTTCCAGCAGAGCAAGATTCTCGTGGCGCTTGGACAGATGCGAGCTTGACGCATATGCTTTCTGTAGAGTCTGTCGCCATGTGTCTAGGTCGGGCGTGTCGGTGTCTGATGTGCGTGTCGGGGCCTCTGGTGCTTCATAACGGGATAGATCGATTCCACCTGTGAGAGGTGCTCCTTGCGCTTTGCGCGCAAGTTCTTGTTGCATGAATTGAGAGAATTTGGGTTCTGGCGCTTCCGGGATCCAAGGGTGCATTGCAGAGGCGTGCTCCGGGGAGAGCTCTGCGTTGATGAGTTGCTGCGCTCGCGCTTGCGCGGACGCAGTGGGCGCCGCGTCGATATCTTAGAAGGTTAGTGATTGGGTTCTAAATGCAGGTCTCTTGACCACTCTGGGGACATACATGGCAGCGAGTCATGAGATTCGTTGATTAATGGCATTTTGAGTGATGTTCTTGTACGGATGTCAGAGGTGAAGACCAGTAGATTAATCTGAGAACCATTGCTACATGAAGGCGGTGAGGAAGGCGGCGAGCCCTGTAGGTGAGCGCCGCTGACTCAGCTGGTGTTAACCCACCTGCTCCAAGTGACCTCGACTCTTATATGCGGGTAGAAACAAACAAGAGGAAGAGCGTGCTGATTTGTAGGGTAATTAATATATATGAATGCATTCAAGCATAATTCGAGTCATGGGATATGTATATGTTGCTGCAGCAAAAACCAGGGTTTGGGAGTCCGGGGAAATGCCTGGCGAATGGCATTGTTCTCTACAATGCTCTCCCAACTGCGACGATGATCCTATCTGTTTTGGATTCTTTTTACGCGAGGTACCTGAGTACTAAGGCGAGTTCCCAGCTCACCGACTGGCTACAAATTGAGGCAATCCAGTCCTCACATGTGCAGTCAGCACACGAGCACATCTCATTGTGCGGGGGGCAGCAAAAGCCTATTCCCTTTTGGGTGTGCGGAATTCAACCTTGGAATGGATGACCCATGTACATCGCTTAGACGAATGTCACCTAATACTTCATGCACCCTAACGATCGGCTTCTTTCCCAGCCTTGGGGGTACTTGGGCAATGATCTTCTGCACCCGCAGGTAGCTCGTTCGTCTTCCCACTGTAACCCCGACTAGTGCACTTGTATAAGAACCCGTATCTCCCTGAGAGATTTCGACTGTTCAAGGGCTACAATTACTCAGCGCATCTTTTCTGCAGATGTAATAACTCTATATCACTTGTGACATATTGGCAAGCACTCACAATAATGACTAACTTTCGCATGGGCGTTACTTTTGCTGGGGTGACTCTTTCAGTGCTGGTGTTTTTGCAGCTGATTGCGGTATTCAAGCTCGATAGCCAGTCACAGTCGCCTTTGCCTAGCTTTAGTTCAAACTTCAACCAGTGGAAAAGCAGAGCGAACGTGGAGGCAGCTGATGATATCTTTTTGGTCGGAGCGGGCAAGGCAGACGTGACTGGGTATGTTTATGCTTTAAATTTCGACATATCCATGTACTAAATTGGCTAATATGGTTACTAGGCCCGTTGTGGAGATTGCTCTCGCTGGCTATGCCAGCTTGGACCAACTAGGCGCGGGTCTAAAGCAGAGATTGTATTCTCGCGCCTTCATCTTCGCAGACCCAAATAAGCCAGATGAAACCTTTGTGTACCTGGTTCTCGATACACTTGCGGGTGACACGGCCGTGCGACATGGGGTCCTGGAGGGTCTCACTGCGCTCGGTGGGAAGTATGCACGGTACGGCGAACACAACGTCGCAATGACGGGGACACATTCGCACTCCGGGCCTGGAGCGTGGATGAACTACTTGTTGCCTCAGATCCCGGCCTTAGGCTTCGACAAACAAAGCTATCAAGCCATTGTCGATGGCACTATTCTATCAATCATCCGTGCCCATGAGAACTTGGCACCGGGCCGGCTCTCTTTTGGATCCATCGACCTGGAAGACACCAATATCAATCGCAGTCCTTTCTCGTACGAGCATAACCCCGAGGAGGAACGAGCGAGGTATTCTGCCAATGTTGAAAAATCGCTCTCCCTCATTCGGTTTGATCGCGAATCCGACAACAAAACAGCGGCTATCCTAACATGGTTCCCTGTTCATGGCACATCTATGTACAACAACAACACTCTGGTCAGTGGCGATAACAAAGGTGTTGCAGCTTACCTCTTCGAGCGCAGCGTCGATGGCGATCCGAGGTTCACTGACGATGCCGTAATTGGATTCTCTCAAGCGAATGTAGGGGACACATCCCCCAATATCCTGGGAGCTTGGTGCGAAGATGGCTCCGGAGATATGTGTCGATATGAAGATAGCACTTGCGGTGGTAAAAACGAGGATTGCCATGGTCGAGGTCCTTTCTTCCGTGAGAAAGACAACGGAGCGAAGAGCTGCTTCGAGATTGGGCGCCGCCAGTACTCAGCAGCAAAGAAGCTTTACGAAGAAATGGATACCACCCCTATCAAAATCACTGGAGATTCAGCGGTGAAGTCTTTCCATGTGTACCAAGACATGAATGGCTACACTTTCCCATCGCCGTTCAACTCTAGTACGCTGACGACTTGTCCTGCGGCTTTGGGGTACTCTTTTGCCGCTGGAACTACAGACGGACCTGGTGCCTTTGACTTTACCCAGAATGCTACTGGTCCAGCTGGACGCAACCCCCTGTGGAAAGTTGCGCGTGCTGTTATTCACCAGCCCAGCAAGGAGCAGCAACAGTGCCAAAGTCCCAAGAACGTGCTATTGGATGTCGGCACTCTAACTGAACCTTACGCATGGGCCGCGGATATTATTGACATCCAGGTCTTGCGAGTGGGTCAGCTGTTCCTCATTATATCCACCAGTGAAGCTACCACGATGTCTGGGCGACGCTGGAAAGAGGCTATTGCAAAAGGAGCAAAGGACTACCTTTCTGTTTCCGATCCTCTAGTGGTACTCGGAGCCCCATCGAACAGTTATGCTCACTACGTGACAACAGAGGAAGAGTACGGCGCCCAGCGCTACGAGGGCGGGTCCACACTCTACGGCCCAAACACCTTGGCAGCCTATGTCAATCTGACCCTCACTTACTTGCCATATTTGGGAAGCCCGTTAGAAGTTGCCAAACTCCCAGCTATTCAACCCGGCCCCAGCCCACCAATCAACACCAACCGTTCATTGAGCTTCATTGCAGGGGTTGTGTATGATGGAGCGCCCATTGGCAAGCATTTTGGAAATGTGACTTCAGAACCAGGGAGTGGACCCTATGGCCCCGGAGATATTGTGAAGACGACTTTTGTGGGTGCCAATCCGCGCAACAATCTGCACCTGGAATCGACCTACGCTGCGGTTGAAAGAAAAAGCGATTCTGGCACATGGGAGGCTGTGCGCAATGACCGTGACTGGAATTTGGTCTTCACGTGGAAGCGGACCAATGAAATTCTTGGCCACAGTGAGGTGACAGTTGAATGGGAGATTGAGGATGAGTATTATAGTGTCGACACTACGTCCCCCCTGCAGGCTGGGACCTATCGGATGCATTATTATGGAGACTCAAAGAATCCCCTTGGCGAGATCTCGCCATTCGAGGGTATTAGTGGAACTTTCACAGTGAAAACTTCATAGTCTGACTGATCTATAATATAGTGGTTTCTGGAGTGGTGACAGGTTGAATGAATGGTTGTCAAATAGTCTAATTGCTAAAGTGTACAACGGGGAGCAACCAGGCCATAGTAATTATATCTTCACTTACGCGCCCGTACATGTCACAAATTACTCTTACACTCTGGGTCTAGAAATCCACCCGGTCCATATGTCAACATTGAGTCCTCAATGTGATAACAAAGTGGTCCTGCGCCTGCAGCTGGCCAATCAGCACGCGCCATCGACCAGGGCTGGGCGCCTACTGCAACGTCTCTTTGTCGCGCGATCTATTTCTAGCATGAAATTCGGTCCCACAAAGAGCCCCTTGCAATGGCGCTTCCATTTGGGACACTGAATTATTTCGGACTTTGTCCATGGAAAAGCTGCCAAGGTCGGAACAATGGGCGGCTGACAGGAAGCCCTAAACCCATCTCGGCCCCTTATGAAACCCCAAGGTGCAGATATACCAGCCAGGCCTCGATGGCGAGAGATTTAAAAGGAAAATCTTTGTTCTGTTAAAGTCTCAGATTGCTTCATCTTGCCCCATTCTTTTGTTCCCCTTCGTTTTTGTGGTCCCTAGTGATCCAGCCATTCTTTCATTTGCAAGCCATCTAGACGCCTCCCAGGTCTTGTATTCATTCCTATTAATTACTTATTTTCTTTTGCCATGCTTTATTATACGTCTGATTTTGTTTGTACTATCCAAGTGCTCTAATATATCTTTGACTGAGCACCCAATTTTCTTTACTGTCCCAGTTTGTCGAAGTCGTCAGCGATCACTTCCAACACTCTCGTTTCTAAATCAGGATGCTTCGCTTTCAGTTCTTTTTGTTCCTTCTTTTGCCATGGATGGCTTCGGCTGGTCCGATCTTTCGCTGGCTGTCTCCGTCATTGCCTGACATCGAACGGCGTGAACCCGGCGGTATCACTGCAATCACGCCTGTGGCGGCACCTACGCAGCTACCGTTTACGCCCGTGGAGCCAATAGTACTTTACCCTTTTCTAGACTATTAAGCCACCAAGCTAACCATCTCTCCGAAGTCAACTACATCCCGTGTGTCAACTACAACTCGTAAGACAACCACTAGTCAGACTCCAACTACAATGCCGAAGATGGCTACAGCTCCAAAGCCAATTACAACCCCAAAGCCAATTACAACTCCAAAGCCAATTACAACTCCAAAGCCAATTACAACTCCAAAGCCAATTACAACTCCAAAGCCAACTACAACTAGAAAGTCAACGACAACTCAAGAGCCAACTACAACTCAAAAGCCAGCTACAACTCCAAAACCAACTACAACGCCAAAGCCAACTACAACCCAGGAGCAAGCTACAACTAAAAGGTCAACCACCACCTCTCATGCATCCACTACGACTCGGCTATCCATATCCTCATCCACAACCCCGGGAATGCTACATTCATCGCCCATAACTAGTTCATCACCTGTCCATGTTCCAGGCTTAACATCTTCACTCGGCTCCTTGGTGATACCGAGTTCAGCCCAATCTTCGTCGGCTTCGCTACTAGGTGGAGCAACCAGCATTAAAGCTACTACAGCCACACCGTTGGCCTCGACCTCTACGAGCATACAGCCAACGACAACACCGGTGCCTACAGTGCCCACAAGCAGCAGTCCAGCTGTTGGAGCTATTGCACCCCTAGGAGAAGCAGGTAGCAGCAGTTCTTCCACGTCCACACCGGTTATTCCAACCTCCAATCCTATCCAGCCAGCGAAGGCTACGCTGGCACAATCTACATCACTACAGCAGATTTCCACGTCAAGCTCCAAGCCAGTTGTGACCGTAACCGAGCCTGTGATCGTATATGTTACCAAAGGAGCACCAAAGCCCTTCTCGACAAGCGTCATCCACCACACACCCAGTGTGAACAACTCACCGGTGTCGTCAGCAAAGCCAACGGTAAAACCGTCTGTTGAACCAACAACTACATCATTGATGTTTGTGACCATTCATTCCACTGCAACGTCGGTCGTTCGTGTGACTGTTTACCCATCGTCATCATCATTATCATCATCATCATCATCATCATCATCATCATCATCATCATCATCATCATCATCATCATCGTCGTCATCTGCTTCTGCGTATTCGGTCTTGTCGTCCTCAACCGGGAGCGCTCCGAGTGTGAATGCAGCGCCAATTGTCCCCACGACCGTAAACTCGGCAACACAATCACTTTCTTCTTCGTCTTTGTTGTTGTCCTCCTCTAGTGAGATTGCTCCTGGGGTGACAGCTCACGTCACCTCCACGAGTGTTGTTCCTTTGACTGTTTACCCGGCTACATCACCGCCTGCGTCTTCGTTGTTGCCGTCCTCAAGTGAAGCTGCTTCTATAGTGACAGTCCGTGTCACTTCCACAAGTGTTGTTCCAGTGACCGTTTACTCGACAACATCGCCATCTGCTCCATTGTTGCCCTCCCTGAGTGAGACTGCTCCGGTTGTAACAGTCCACGTCAGTTCCACAAAAACACTTCTCGTGACCTCCTATGGGTCGACTGCTACCCGAGCAGCGGAAACTACACATCCAGCAGATCCCACATCTGCTATGGATGCCAATATCGCTACCACAACTTCCAAACCACGCCAAGGCATACTTACTGTGAACCCGGTTACGCCGCCTGGCTTCATCACGATCACTGAAACTGAGACCAAGACCGAGACCAAGACGGTGACAGATCGCATTACTGAGACTGTTACTGCCACTGTTACTCGGGATTAACTGTAGATTTGGGTCATTTTATCATTTTAATCATGTATGGAGGCTTTCTTTCGTGAGGATTTTTCTTTCATATTTTGCAGACTATTTTCTCTGTTTTTCTAACCATATGAAACGTTCTTATAACTACAAGTTAATACTAGGAAGCTATATTCAGGCTGAGCCATAAAGCAACAAGTTTTAACCCCTGCCAGTCCCTTCGCGATGTACATGTGTACATGTCTTAAGCTTTTGCTATTGTATAGCCAACACAAGCCTCGAAAATCATTGCCAATTTAGACTCATATAGATCTCAACCACCCCTACCTCGCCTTCCACCTAACTCTCCCAACCCACTTAGCCCAGTCCTGCACATCCTCCCTCTCACAAATCCTCTCAACAGTAAACCACTCCCTAGCCAGCTCCTCATTACTTGCCATGCGATGCACAAAGCTATGACAAGCGCGACAAAGCCACGCCACACTATTCAACATCCACTCATCATGCCACCCCTTCTTAATGACCTTCGCATGTACCCCGCGCGGAATCAAATGGTGATACGATAGCGGGATCCAGTCACGCTCGCAGATCTCGCACGCGTCCGCGCGCGTGCTCGCCCATGCCGGCGGGCCAGTCGTCACGCTCGAGATGTATTCTGTCAGCACGGGGGCGAGAAAGTCCACCAGGTCTGCTGTGTCGGGGATTATGCCGTACACGAGTAGCGAGTCGGATACGCTGACTGGGATTGGGGAGAATACGGTTTCGAGCGTGGCGCGTGGGAGGGGTGTGTCGGTGTCTGGGGGAATGTAGAGGGCTGATAGGCCTGGATCGTGCTGGATGGCTGCGTAGCTTAGGGTTTGGAGTGGGGTTGGGAAAATGGCAAAGGTTTCTGAGGCTAGGAACTGGGGCTGTTAGCTTTGGGTCTTGTTAGTTGTTGGCTGTGGTGTGTAGGTTTTGTTGGGCCTGAGGGCTGGTTGCTTTGCGCTGGGCTGAACTGGCCGGGTGCATGTACATCAACAAATTCGGCCAGCTCTTCCGGGTCTGCTCTCCTGGTTGAAAGTGTTGTCGCTGTTTTTACATCTTTGCGCTCGGTGCGCTTGACTTTTGGCTTCCGTCGCGTTGGCTTTGGCTTTTCCTCGGAGCGGGCCACGATGGCATTAGACAAACATTCCCGGAACACAGCATAGTTCTCACCGGACGTCATTGAGACTTGGTGAGAGGAGAAAAGCTTTGGCCCTACAGCTTAGTCCGGAGGAAATGTCGGATGAGTCAAGTCTGTTTTGCCCCACGGCAGATTGACTTCATTCTTCAAGCCCATTTTTCAAGGCTTCCAACTTTGTTGCCTTTGACCTCGAGATTTATGAAACATTATGACAGCCAAGACAGTTGTCGCGTTTGATTTGTATGGCACTTTACTCTCAACTGAGTCGATCGCCAAACAACTAGAGAAACATTGTGACAATGCCAAGGCGCAGTCGATCTCCGCACTCTGGAGGCGGTATCAACTGGAGTACACATGGAGATTGAACAGCATGGGCAAGCCACACCTCCCCCCATCTTGACGTCCAAAGTATTAACGATCAAAAGGCCGCTATGAAGACTTCTCTAAAGTCACACGGAATTCTTTATTGCACGCGCTGGCCGACAACAACGAACAGCTGAGCGACGACAAATATCGAACACTTGATGCAAGCTTACAACGATCTCTCTACATTCTGTGATGTGAATCCAGCCTTGACCCAGATAGCTGCAGACCCAAGCATCCAAGCTGTAATATTCTCCAACGGGACGAAAATTATGGTATCCAACTCGGTGTTGCGGTCCAAGGACCTTTCCCCGCACGCGAGTGTCTTCCAAGATATCGTCACCGTAGACGAAGTCCAGCAATATAAGCCATCGAAGGCAAGCTACGAGCACCTAGCGAAGCAGACAGGCCAAGACCCATCGCAGATGAGCAAACTTTGGCTGATCAGCGGCAACCCTTTCGACATTGTCGGGGCGCGCGCTACAGGCATGCAAGCTATATGGGTTGACCGTGTTGGTGCAGGATGGAAGGATGCCGTGGCTCCAGATCTACAGCCGACGGCCATTGTACACGATCTGAAGCATATTGTGAACGAGATTAACCGCCATCAGATTTAAGCCAGGACATCTACCATTGAACTTCGAATTGAGGCTCCAAACACCAAGAGAGGCTTGAAGAGGAATGTACAGCTGAATATATTCCAAACGCTCCACACTTGAGTAGAAGAGTTTGGGGTAAGCCAGCGGATTTGGTCTTTCCTCCCATTTCCCCTCCAGAACAGTGATTGTAACAAAAGTTCAGAGTGAATAGGGAGGAATTCAGTTTATGTGAAGAAGAAAAGGAAAAGGGCGCTCGGCGAAAAAATTCTGGGTGAAATAGTACTAGCTTAGTCATCCCGACTGACCGTGGATCACGTGTGAGCTTATCGATAAGGTGCTGCCTGCTTTCGAACTTGCCCATCGCCGTTGGCAGAGATTCTTTGAAGCTGTGAACCTGCACGCCATGTCGCGACTCCTGGATCCCAGCCGAGCTGCTTGGCTGTATCCCCTTCGGGTATGTTATAATGTGCTTTCCAAAGCTTCAGGACTAACCTAAATAGGGAATCTACTATTTTGCGTCGAATCGGTTCCTATGGCCTCTCTTTAAGGCCCGCCTGGTTCCCATCGTCCTCCTCTCATCCTTCATATACTTCATCCTCTTCTTTTTCACATACCTGCCCCAGGTTGCCTTCCTTGCTATCTTCCAGGGCAGCTCAGCATGGGTGAGCGGCGCATTCCTCGTGCTTGGTGAAGGAGCTGCGATTGTTGCCGCACTCTTCGAGGCATTCTTCGTCGATGAGACTCTAGTGGATATATTCGATGCAGTGTTGGTGAATGAGGGCCAGGAGGAACTTGTTACCACTTCGCGGGTCATTTATCCCGAGCCCGGCAACCCGGCCAAGCGTCTCGGCACGCCGACCACTAGTGCCGTGTATTCTCCATTCTCGTTGCGACAGATCGTTGAGTTTATCATTTTGCTTCCACTTATCTTTATTCCGGTGGCCGGCACTCCTATGTTCCTACTTTTGACTGGCTATCGTGCCGGTCCCTTCCATCATTGGCGTTACTTCCATCTGCTGGACATGACCAAGCAGCAGAGAAAGGAAAGTATTAGTCGGCGTCAGCTGCAGTACACTACGTAAGTCATGTTCGTTTTATTTGTTGATATGTGATCTAACACACTCTAGCTTTGGGACGGTGGCTCTGATCCTTCAACTGATTCCTCCTTTTTCTATGCTATTTTTGATGACCACGGCTGCTGGGTCGGCACTTTGGGTGACGGATATCGAACGCAAGCGACGAGCTATCAACCAGCAGTCTAGTCGACTGGGTGAGCAATACCGTGATGATATTATGCCATGACCTGTGAACGATATACCTCTTTCGGATGACCACGGTTACTCCAAATTGCATCTAATTTTCCATTTCTGGTTCCTGATTCACCCTTGTTCTGTGCCAGTAGGGAGGAGATGATAATACTCCAATGATTCTTGTCAAATCTAATCCTAATTCACTCTGCCTGATTAATTAATGTAAAGAAAACGCCCTCTTAATTAAGAGTGGCACGTGACACCACCACCGTCCGAGACATATTTTCTTCTTTTACGAAGGTATTCACATTATAATCCTCGGAATCATCCCTTGAGAGCAAAACATCATAGGTATCTTTTTTTTCATAGTTGTCTCGACAGAGTTCAAGTACCCCAGACTTCCTAAAGCCCCCGACGGTTTGACCCGCTTAGCAAATCCGGAAGTGTGACCCCCCGGACTTCGAACCTTTTCCCGAGATTTCCAGAGCTTCCAGAGCTTCAGCTTTAAAGTTCCTGGCCCATTCCGACTTTCGGGACTCGGATTTCGGCATTCTTCCGGTTGATAGTCAACCCTGGAGTCCGGATGTACTGACTGTCTTTGGGCCGATTAAACATGACCTGACGGTTCGAGGCGTGGTCATCCCGGCAATTTGCTCATCGATGGACCTTAAAACAAGGCTGCGCAAGGCCTGCGATGCCTGTAGTATTCGGAAAGTGAAGGTATGGTTCTTTTGTCATGATATGCGGGGAAATACTAATTTCCATGCAAGTGTGATACCGGTGGGCCACCTTGTCGGTCGTGCGCTAGCTTGGATATTCCCTGCACCTATGAAAGACCAAGCAGACGCCGCGGGCCTCCTAACCGCCATGCAGAGGCTTTTAAGAAGCAAAAGCGGGAACCTGAAGATACAGCGTCGCTGAGCCCTGCAGACTATCCGTCGGCAGCGACTCCCCTGGCAACGCCACTCACCAACCCTCAATCTGCATCGGTCTCCCTGTCGGTAGAATCGATTTGTTCTTTGCACACGATGCAGATGTTGCTTGATGACTTTTTTACTTACATCCATCCTTTGGTGCCAATTCCACATGAACCTTCTTTTCGAGCAGCCTTTGAGCGCCGGGAAGATGTAACCAACCACACATTTTTGGCACTTTTGGCGTCAATGATTGGACTGCTAGTGGCTTCCTTCCCTCGGCGACCTAAACTCCGACTCAACACTGAAGCCGAGCGCACCGCTTTCCCCAATTCTATAGCTCTCGTAAAGCGGTGCCTTGACGTTGCGATCCAAGCCCGCGGGACCGGATATCTTGATCGCAACGCCACAGTCTACGATGCGGCGATCAGCTATTTCCTTGCTATATGTGCCGGGTATATTTATAACATGCGCCGATGCCGTGTGTACCTGTCAGAATGCCGAGCCATGCTGCAAGTTTATGATTTATGCCGGTCTCCGACCACCACCAATCGCCCGTCCTCGACATTAGGACCCCTCAGCCCACTGTCACCCGCCTCGGTAACGGTGCAGGATTCACCAGCACATAATTTCTCTGAAAGCCAAGGCGTGGACCTCATCACTCAAGAGCTCGGTCGGCGTCTGTTTTATGTCACCTTTGTCGGATATCAGACATTACACCAGATGGGCTCTTCAGATATCAAGGTTCATGTTCCTCCAGAGACGCCAACGGACCGGTATCCACCACTACCGCTGGAGATCGATGATGAATTTTTGTTCTCAACACATGTTGAGCCGCAGCCATCCGACCGAGTTTCACGGCTAGTCGGGTTCAACGCAAATGTCCGCGTCTACAGCTCATATACCGCCCTGCTAGCTTGGGAAATAGCGTTTGGCAGCGGTCAAATATTTGATTGGGAGCATCAACGCCACTGCATTTGGGACTGTCTCAAGCGAGCCAAATCTGCACTGATCGATGTTCCCGCCGAGTTGTCTCTACACCATCCGAAACACGTATCCCCAGCGGGTTTGTCGGGTCTTGGCGGAGATGATACAATTTTCAGTTACTCGAATGATCATATCCACCAAGAACGACGTGCTATACAGTATGAGATCCAGAAAGCCAATATCTATGCTAGTCAGCTATGCACCAGGTCCTTTCTGGTGGAGAAGTACTGGAGCCTTTTCGAGACGTTTTCAAAGTACGGAAAATCACCTAAATTCACGGCCCCGGGCAGCACCACGCCACATATCAAAATGGAAGGAAGGCCCGATTCAGTACCAAGTGCAAGTGCGAGTGCGACTCCGACTGGTACAGCTTCGTCGGAAACCAGCACCCAAGCCCAGACCCATGCCGAAACAGACCATATTGGCCGCATGATGGCTGAAGAGCGCAAACTGGTCATCAAAGATCTTTTCGTGTTATTACGAACAGTGAACGAAGTGAACATGGAGCCGAACGGTGCCAGCATTGTACGTTCCCTTACTCAAAACATCACACACTATCCTAAAATCAAACTAACGAAAGAACCCTGTTTACAGACCAATAAAATCCGCCAGGTAGCATCCACCCTCCTCAGCGTCTCCCACAAACCAAATCAATCCAACACCGAAATCCCAAACCTCACAACTGCTGCCGCACCATCACCATCACCAACGACCGCGCCGCCAGGCCTCCACATCCTCACCGCCGCAGAGGCGGAGTCCTACCTGCACGCATTCATCGAGACGCTTGTCCGACTAGAATGCCATTCTCACATGGGTGATGCAGCCAATTCTGCCGACGGAGTCAGTCCGCAGATGAACGGCCGCGCTATGAGCTATCTGAGTGATTATGAGCGGGATCAAGAAGAATTGAGCCAGTGGGCGAGTTTGAAGGAGTACCAGCAGAAGTTTGCGGAAGCTGGTGGTGTTTTGCATCAGCTGTAGCGTTTCGAGCATCTTGATCTTGTTCTTTCCCCTAACAATTCGTGTGCATTACTCTGGGATGGGAAGGCGAGGGGGCTTCTAGCGCGTTGGGTCATGGACGAATATTATATATTTCATCATCGAAATCTGAACACATCAAAGGACGTGGATTTGGTATACTTCAAATATAGCATCTCTCGTCATCTTGAGTCAGCTGGGTATTTGAATTTGATTTCGGCAGTTCCTCACGAGTCAAGCAAAGCGGCCGTTACAGTCCCAGCATGTTAAAAGTCCTATATCAGTATTCTTGTTCTATAGAAAACAAATGAATAACAATGTGACCATTCGGCCATGATATTTGAGCATTTACACATGTACTGCGACAGCAGCACCCTCCCTAATTACATTCATTGTATGCTTTTCCTCCGGTCCCTAGTACATAGGGATGCAACGACGCCCAGACCCTAAATGCAAATCAACCATGTCGAGAGGAATGAAAATATAATACAGAATTTGAATGAAGATCATGAGGGGGATGGAGAGTGTTAGAATGATCCCAGACAAATAATACAAGCGGTTATCACAACCGCGCAGACCTTGAGATCACAGGACGAGTATCTCACAGATAGCGCTTCTCAGAGATCTCTTCGTAGCACTGGACATGGTCACCAGGTGCGAAACCTGTCCAGTTTTCGAAAGCGATACCACATTCTGTGTCTTTGCGCATTTCGGTGACGTCTTTCTTGACGTTCTTGAGGGAGACCATTGCGCCTGTTGCGGAAAGTTAGTTTGGTCCAAGTTATTCGTGTTGAGCTGCTTGTGATATGCTTACCATCGTAGACTATCTCCTCCCCGCGAAGTACCCTGACCTTGCGAGTTTTATTGATCAGACCATTACGCACACGACTTCCAGCAATGGCTGTCTTTTCACGTCCCTTGACAGTGATCTCGAAGACCTGCTGGATCTCGGCTTCTCCGGTCACGCGCGTAGTGATCGTTGGAGGCAGCTTCTCGCTGAGGATGGCCTTGATGTCGTCGATCAGTTTGTAAATGATGTTGTGGTCCAGAATATCGACGCCCTCCGCCTCTGCGATACGCATGATATTAGGATCAATAACCTGGTTGAATGAGATGATCTTGCCCTTGGCACTGCCAGCATGTTCGATATCGAATTCACTGATAGGACCAACACCTGAACGGATGACATTGGCGAAGACTTCGTTGTTACCGACTGCTGCAACGGAGTTCAAGACCGCCTCCACTGAACCGTCCACGTCACCCTTTAGGACGAAATTGACCGACTTGGGGCCGGTTGGTTCGACTTCCTTTGCTGTTTCTTCATCTTCGTTCTCGCGCCTGCGCTTCTCGAGAAGTTCACGACGAGCCTCATTGATAGCAACCATATCGATACCCATCTTCTGGGTATCAGACTTCTCCAAGCGGTAATCAACAACGTCCTTGGCTTTCTGCTCGGTCGGCGCCTGTAGGAGCTCGGTGCCAGCACCTGGTTGCTCTCTCCAACCATCGATTTCAACGGGCATTCCAGGCGTGGCTTCACTGATGGCCACGCCAGCTTCATTGCGGAGGGTGCGGACACGAGCCCACGCGGTACCGGCAACAATGATATCGCCTGGCCGCAGGGTTCCACGTCGAATCAGGGCGGATGCTACGCGGCCATAACTCTTTGTAGAGGCCTCGATGACCCAGCCCTCGACGTTACAGGTGGTGGATGCGCGGTGGTCGAGCATCTCTGAGAGCGCGACGATGGCTTCTTCCAGTTCAACCATTCCTTGTCCAGTTTTGCCGCTGACGCCGATAGCCTGGACGTCACCTCCGTAGTCCTCCACGTGGATACCATGAGCAGAAAGGTCACCCTTGACTCGATCAGGGTTATTGCCCTCTTTATCGATTTTGCTGATGGCGACAATGACGGGAACCTTAGCTTGGGTGGCGTGCTTGATGGCCTCGATAGTTTGCGGCTTGACACTGTCGTCAGCAGCAACCACAAGCACCACAATATCGGTCACATCGGCACCGCGGCGACGCATCTCCAAAAATGCAGAATGGCCGGGAGTATCAAGGAAGGTAATGGCTTTTCCTGAAGGCATCATCACGGAGAATGCACCAATATGCTGGGTGATACCACCATGTTCAGACGCTGCCACAGATGACTTGCGCAGCCAATCTAGGATCGTGGTTTTGCCGTGATCAACATGACCCATAATAGTGACCACAGGCGGCCGAGGTGGCAGGCCAGATGTGTCCTCTAGCTCAGGAGCAGCGTGTAGATCTGCTTTGCCGCTGTCAAAGATGGCCTCGTAGTTGAACTCGGCTGCCACCAATCCCGCAGTTTCTGCATCGAGGATATCCCTATACGTGATTTCCTCGAAGCCCATGTCCTCCATTCGCTGCACAAACTGCGCCGGCCGCACGCCAATGACATCGGCCAAGTTGCTAACACTGATGAATTCGGGCAGGTAAAGAGGAGCTGGTGCTGCCAGCGCGGCGGCCTTCTTTGCAGCTCTTTGGGCGCTCTTTTCTTTCTGCTGACGTCTCCGCTCTATGCGGAGGCGCTCACGATCTTCCGAGTCAAAGTCCGCCCCATCAGACTCACTCTCACGTCCCTTGCGTCCCTCACGACGCTTCATAGGTTTCGGCGGCGGCGGCTGTTCCTGTTCCTCTAGATTTTCTAGCTGCTCCAGTGCAGACATATCCCAAGACCATTGGTTCTTCTTGAAATCTTCTGCTTCCTCCTTTGTTTGGGGTCGGTCAGATTTCTCTGAATCGCGCTCTGTGGTTTCTGTTGTATTCGGCTGAACGTCTTGTCCCAACTCAGACAAAACTGACTCCCCTAATTGCTGGAACTTGCTAGTATACCCAGAAGGGGATCGGGACTGTTTGAATTGTGAAGGCCCAGGAGAATCGCTATATTCTCTGGTTATTCGGAACTTTGGTTGGGCGTCGCTAGGTCGAGAGGTTTTGCAGAATGGACACACTTGCTTTGAGGCAAAAACATGTTTCATGCACTCAGGGCATTTCCAGTCATTGTGGGCCATTGGATGGTCCCTAGTCGCCCTCTTCTGTAATTGGCCCTGGAATCTGTTTTGTGTCTTTTCAGGGGCGAATGGGTTTTCTTCTTCAAACGCCGGTTTCGTTCCTCTGGAAAACGGATTCCTCTCCTGATTCCACGAGGGTCCTTTGGGCCACCTCGTGTGGCTCCCTGTATTCTCTTCTTTAAATGGATTCTTCTCTTGGCTGAACGGGCTCCTCCTCTGATTCCGTGGGGTTTCTCTCGATCCCATCGTGTGGGCATCTTGATTATCCCGAGGACCCACGCGCCGGACGGACGGTTTCCTCTGCTGGTTTGATTGCCCTGAGTTCCATTGTTGATTTGACCGTTCCTGCCTACGTTGCGTTGGTGCAGGTACTGGCAGCGGGGGTTGGTTATTGGCGACAAGGGTTTGGCGCATCGCCTGTTCTGCGAAACTCAAGCCCGCCGATGGTGTAGCTTGTTTAGAGCCCCATCGGCTGCCGAACTTGGGCTTCGTCGGCGTCGGGTTTGAAGCAGTGCCATCATCATTCTCATTTGATGGACCCGACGAGTTCCAACGTGTCGCGGACAACCGTATGGTCCGTCGGGCTGTGAGAGCTGTTAAGGTCGGTGTTCGGTAGGCTGAATTCGACCACTCAGCTCGACGCGATAGCTGTAGATTTAGTTAGAAACTGTTGCGGCACTTAACAACTGCTCACTTACCCTGCAGATTGGCCGACGATGCATCATTCACTGGTCTATCCACATCTGGATCCGTCAACTTTTTTCCCTTTCCAGAAGATCGAGAAGAGGAGCTTATGTCACTGCTTATGTCAGCTATGGGTATCAAAACGCTTAACGTATTTCACAAGCGAGTGGATCACACAAGCGAGTGGATCAGTAAACCCAACCTACTAATTTCAAATGCATTTATCTCAACCAAAACGCCATTAAATTTAATTTAAAAAAATCATCATCTATCTGGGCATGTCTCTCTTCTATGCCCTGGCTTCCTACATATTCCACACCCCCGGGGGGGCTTCGTACGCGGCTGTAAACCCGATTCTCCATAGATACCGGGACCGGGGGTAGGTGCTTCAAATGCTTCCACCGGCTCAGTAAGCAATTGAGAAGCTTCTTGAACTGAGAGGCCTTCTTCGGCGGGGATCTGCCTTTTAGATCTAGCTCGCTTTTGCTTCTGCTTCTCGTGGGCGGCGCGTAATTCCTTATTTTCTTTAGCGAGTAAGGTAGCGCCTTGCATTGTAAGACGGAAGCCTTTTACAAGCTGGTTTAATGCACGATCTGACGGGCTAGGCGGGCTTCGAGATCTTGTACGAAGTAAAGCTTTGATTGATGAAGCCTGTCGACGTAGTTCTTTCTCTGTAAAGGGGGTTTTTGGGGTGAAATTCCGGCTTGATTCGCTACCCCGGCTAGCTGGGGGGGTCGGGGTTCGAAGCCGAATATCAAGCTTTGAAATCACTCTCTCTGGTAAGAAAGGGACTAAACCGGCTGCCCCGAAGCTATTTTTAATAGTCTCCGATTTAAAAGCTTCAGTTCGCGCGAGGGGGTACGCTTCGAGGAAATCAAGTTTGTCAATATGATTTATCCCGGCCCGCATTTTTGATTCAACTAGCCGGCCGTACGCACGTTTTAACACCGCAAAACAGCCGATATCGAGAGGTTGTAAAAGGTGAGAGGAATGCGGAGGCATACAGATTGGTATCACCTTATTTTCCTCACAGATTTTATCGAACCTCGGGGTTAAATGGCTTCCGTGGCCATCAAGTATTAAAAGCCGATACCCCCCCTTCGTACGCGAAGAAGTAGTGGGAATAAAGAGCTTTTCAAGCCAGCGAAGTCCAATTTCATCAGAGGTCCACCCGTTAGGACTCACTTCGAAGCGCCAATCCTCCGGGAGGCCGCTATCGAACCAAGATTCAATAAAGACTTTGCCTTTAAAAATCACACACGGAGGGAGGGCCCAAC
>MLQL01000112.1:0-26528 GCA_002072365.1 Penicillium flavigenum | reverse complement strand
GAGATCAAACAACGTAAAGGCAGGTGTAAGCAGAAGCGGGAGGCTATAGAAGCCAAACTGGCCGCGTACGACTACAACCACCAATATATAAAGAAAGCGCTCGACGAGGCAAGCGACCGTCTCGCAACAAAGCACGCTAGCATACGCGACACACATACGGCGGTGAGCGCGCTCAACACAGCGGTAGCGAACGTAGATACAGCGAAAGAGTCTGTCAAGCCGACACTGCGGCTACTCAAACTGCGTTACTACCGCCGGTCACAAAGGCAGCAGCTGCGAGAGCTAGAAGATAAACGCCGGTCGCTGGTGGAGGAGTATATACACAAGCGGCGCGAGGTAGAGACTCTCGAATATGAGGTGGCGCGGGAGCAGAAGCCGGACTACAAGGAATGGGAGGAGGCACAGAAGGCGAGGCGGCTCCTGGAGCAGCGGCTCGCGGCCGAGGTGACCTTGGCGACAGAGGCGATCTGGCAGCAGCAGTAGCAGTACTAGGAGGACCGGTATGATGGGTCGTGGTGCTCGATCGTGCCGTTAGAGGTGCAGCCCTGTGTGTATCCCATTTTAGATACGGCGGACGGCGGGAGGGCGTACCTACAGACGTGGGCGGATACCTATAAGCCAACGCGTAGTTACACAGGGTATTCTGGGGGAGAAGGAGAAGGGAGAGAAGGAGAAGGAGGAGGAGGAGGAGGAGGAGGAGGAGGAGAGTGCGGTGGAGGAGAAGAATGCGGTGGAGGAGGAGGAGGAGGGTCCGGCGGCGGCGGCGGATGCGGTGGAGGAGGAGGAGGAGGATGCGGCGGTGGATGCGGCGGTGGCTAACCTAGGCATAGCAATAGCATAGCAACCTAATCCAGACCATTTCGAGGTCTATAGTGCGAGGATATCTTTATTAAGATCCTCTTGTTTCTCGGTATGCTAAGGGTTATCTAACCCTATTAAATCAGCGATGATTACCTCTTTATCCCACTCAACCTTTTTCTCTGCTGTTCTTTGAGGGTTCGATTACTAATAGTTTATCCTCGCATTTGCGGGAGGGGGCATCGAATTATAGTGACGCATCGTGTACAGCTAAAGCTACCGATATCCCAAGTCCAGCCTATCAGATTCGTTGGCAGCTTCTTAGCGGAATGAGAACTCCGATATCTGTATCGAGGACAGCTTTCTCCCTGAATCAGCCAGAAAACTACCCTTTATTGCACTCTATATAGAGGTGTGCGACTGTAAAGAGCCATCTCGTGCATTATACGTATTGCTTAAAATAGGGAAAGTCGTCCTAGAAGGTCTCTAGGGACGGAATTATCCCATCGAATTGTTTTATTCTTTCCCAAATCTCCTTCCGTTCCGATTCGCTAAAAGAAGAGAATATTTGCCCGCCGAAAGCTAGTCCTATCAGCTCTTTTAGGTCCTCGCCACAGTTTCTAGGGGCTTTCTCGGAGCCTTAGGGTGAAAGCGAGCCAGACTAGCGAGTAAGGATCATCTAACGACCATTCGCTGTCTACCCGCTCCTTGGCATTCCTTGATTGCACTTCCTCGACTATATGGGCGCGGAGGTGCTCTAGGATTGTTCGGGAACCAGACGGCTCCGCGCTTGCCCTTTTGATCTGTCTTTTCTTGACTTTGGCCCGTTGTTTATAGCTCCTAGGGGTCGCTTTGACCGCTTCTTTAAGTATAGCCAGCGCTTTTTGGTATTCATAATGGTTCTCGAGGTAAGTGAGCAAGGATTTGGGGTCGCTCGTCAAATATTATTACGCCTTTAGGAACGTTTCCTCCTTCTCCGATAAGTGACCGTGTGCTATGTGGGCTAAGAGACCATATAGCGCGGTATCTTTACTGCGAGATTGCCCACCTAACAGTCCGTACTATAGGGAGTGCGCGAGTACGCCGAAGCGCTTCAATCGTTCGTTAGCACGCGCCGTAGTATTAAGGTTTGTGTCGTTGTCAATAATGCGTTTATTAAGTTGCTTAACTAGTAATATAGCCGGGTGATTGGAGTTGATAACGTTGCGCGAAACGTCGTCGACAAACTCCTATGTTCTTGTACGACGCAAAGCTAAGTTGAGGTAGACTTCTTTAACAGGACTTAGTTATTGACTCAGGCACGAAAGGTTGTACTCCTAGTCACATTTCGGCGTAAATTGACTGTATGCTTTACTTATGTCATGCGCGTATTGTACAAGCACGAGCTCGCAACAGAAATACATTTGTCACGCGGTCTCTAGTCAGGTTTCTCATCTCAGCTTTGCCAGCATTGTCTCAATTTTTGGCGGAGATACAACCGGCGGACAACTGTTAGCCGGCTTATCTGAGAACTCGTCATAGCTGCACCGCCAAGGCAGCCTAACATCTCAAACGGCTAGTAGGCCACGACAGGCTTTACAGTATGGATGGATGGATGGATGATCTCATTTACCCTGACCCCTCGCAATGAAAAGCGATATGCAGGCTACAACAACTATATATCCGCGTACTTACATGTAGAATATTCCACTTCCTGAAAACGAACTTGTAGCCTCGTCGACCGTGAACGGGGAGCGATTGCGCCGCGGGATCTGTGCTCATTGCGCCAAGTCCGCGGGGATGAATCGCTTTACACCCACTGTGATGCTTGCATCGATAGCGACCTTTTGGAGAGGGACATAGCCGGGTTGAGAGTTGAAACGACAACGTCGTTCCCACGGAGAGCGTCCTTGAGGCTGTCAATTGATGTGTAGTCGGCTTCTTTGACTTGGACTCCCGGGGGAATATCTTTGAGAGGACTTTGAGAGCGGGTGAGGACGGTTGTGGTGAATTGGGCCTTGGCAAGTTGCTCGAGGACTGCTGAGCCGAGAAGCCCTTTCTATACCATGTCAGCGACTGAAGCGGTAAGTAATATAATGCCAGGTCGCACTAGTCTATATGGGATTACCCGGGACATCAATATTCAGGAGCTCATTTGCTCCGAGGAAGCTTACACAAGCTCCAGTGGACAGGAGATGCTGCTGTTCTATACTTAATCGACAAATCAGTCGTTGGTATTGCGGTCGGTCCGCCACATCAGGGTATCCTGATTCGGGTGGTGTTATGACGTCATCAATCTTTTAGCACAATTTACTCCTTAGTCTGCAAGTCCAACAGTTCAATATTCTTCCACTGTTTGCTTGATATTTACTTACCACTGTACTAGTTCACTCAACTACGCAATTATGGTCACATTTTTAGGAGCAAAAGTCATGGGCACAGCCTTTGAAACCACAGATAGATATTCGGGTTTGGAAGTACAAGGCTGTGGCAGCGCCGGAACGATCTGGTATATTACTCATATATCCATCCTCCCCAATCCATTATTGACAAATGAATAGTTCAGCGCATGATTCGATAGCCAATTCAAAGGTCGCCATAAAAAAATTCCGAGGCCATTCGATTCTACAGCTCTGGCCAAGCGTACGTGTCGTGAGGTTCATTTGTTACGTAACCTGCGACATGATAATGTATGTGTATATGCGTGACAGGCATATTCGGCATAGGGACTGTTAACTAACCTCAACTAGTTAATCAACATGACGGATATCTTTATCTCTCCGTCCGAGGATCTGTATGAGAATTACTATGCTAAAATTGCGAGATATGCTTATATTTTGTATTACAGCTATATCGTGACAGACTGTATGATGACAGATCTTCATCGCCTTTTGCGAGCGTCGTCAAAGCCTTTGGAGTGTCAATTCATCCAATTCTTTACCTACCAGATGCTGGTATGTCCACCGAGATGGTCACCAGACACGCGGCATATCTAATTGAAACAGCGTGGATTGAAATACATTCATTCGGCCGGAGTCATTCACCGCGACCTCAAGCCAAGCAACATTTTGATCGACGAAAACTGCGATCTGAAGATTTGTGACTTTGGTTTGGCCCGAGAACAAGACGCCCAGATGACTGGCTATGTCACCACACGATACTACCGCGCGCCGGAGATCATGTTGACCTGGCAGAATTACAACTACGCGGTGGATACGTGGAGTGTTGGGTGTATTCTGGCAGAGATGATTCTAGGGAAGGTTCTCTTCCCTGGGAGAAACCATGTGCATCAGTTCATCCTGATTACCGAGCTTTTGGGGAAGCCATCCGAGGAGGTTATGAAGAGAGTCTACAGCAAGAGTGTATGATTGAGAAACGCGACCCAAGGCCAGATCAATGAGTACTGATGATGATATATAGACGTTGAAATTCGTGGACTCGCTACCGATGAAAGAGGCCTTTGGGCTTATATCTATACTTGGAGATGCCGACCCTCAAGGTAAGCTATCGCCTTTGACAAACTTCAATACGTTTCCTATTGTCATAGGCTTACTCACTTTTATAGCCCTTGATCTCGTGGAGAAAATGCTTAACATCGATCCACATGGGAGAATCACCACGGCGGATGCCATTAAGCACCCATATGTCGTGACCTACCAGGACTCTGACGATGAGCCTGTTTGTGATAGTCAGCTTGATTGGTCTTTGCTGGATTCAAAGCTTTCAGCTGACGAGTGGAAGAGCACAATGTATGTCATCTGATCTGGTTACGTGTTGAGTTGACCTAACAATTGGAAGGTATTTCGAGGTTCTGAACTATCATCGTGGTGCCTGCGAATGGCAAAATGATCACCTCCTAACTAATGGAGATTTTGAGGACCTTCTGTTGACCAAAGAGATGAGTGGGACATATTAGGGTCTTTCTTTCGGAATCTTTTGGTCAATGATTTCAAGCTTGCTGGTTGGGCTTATTGGATAGGATGAATAGGAGGATTGGAGATCGTTCGCGAGTATAGCGTAGTTGTTGAATGCTAACCCGCCCATCGTTTCCTGTAACAAGTAAATGGAACATTCCAAAATCGGTAGCAAAATCCTGTGAGATAGATAGTCTGTGATAGGAATACAAACGCCAAACTAGATCAGGGTATAGATGAGACCGAGGAATGACATCACCCGGAACATCTTTCATCGAGTACAGCACCACCTCTTCTCCAGTTCTGCTCAACCCTCCACTCTACATTTGCTTAGCGTCTACTCCTACATTGGCAAAACGCGCCCTCGATGCCTTCTTAAGACAACATATAGAACCTTCTATCACGTGATAGTGCATTTCAATATGATTCAATACTTGCAGCCGAATCAAGTCAAAAAATGGATTAACGGGTTTCGGGCTAGATTTCGAGAAATATTCTATAGGAGAAAAGTGGTTAACCTGACTTGAATCCATTCTAAGTGCTGAAGGTCAGCACAGTGTTCAGAATTGCTCACCAACGCCGAAGAGCAGTAGAGAGACAAAAAACCGCGACGATCCTATGAGACAGCAGGTCAGCCTTGCAGGCAATCCAGACATATATGTAGAGATTTTAACGGGAAAAGAATCCCTTGATTCAATATCCATAGCATGCCTTCGCAGGAAAGGCATCGATAACCTCCGTAACCGGGATATCCTCCGCCAACCCATACATCGGAAGAAGATCGTCCCTAAGTAGAGAAAGAATCAGGTCAATACAGCTGTAGAGTTAGCGAACCATCCATGCTGTGCTGGCAATTCTCAGGTAGTGGTATTGGAGAAGGGTGAAATGTCAGGCATAGAGGGGCACTGAGGTAGCCGTGTATGTAGGTTTCATGCCAAAGTACAGAGACACACGTAATGGAATTGTTCTAAAACTAGTAAGGGTCTATCTTTAGAAGGAATTATTTACGACCTGGGCTAATCCGGATTAGGGTGGTTTCGGGTACGGGACGACGAACAAAGTGAGAGTGTCCATGGGGGAATCCATTTTCGAAATCTACTGTATAGGACCGCCTCCAACGCGAAGAAAGCATAAGAGCGAACCTTCCAGGGTACCACCTTTCGTTCCCCGGGGCTATACATTTCAATCCTAGGAGCTGTAGGTCCTCTGGAAATTATGATTCCTACTCTGGGAGCAATCAGTAGTGTGCCTAGGGACCATGCCACGGGTCATACGGTCGAATATGGTCCCAGGAACGCGAGGGCCCATCAATACACTCCTTCGGGAACCTACACTCCTGCAAGAGCTCGTGCGGGCACCCCCTCTGTGTCTTCCCATTCCACACAGGCTTCTTCTATTATTACTTCAAACGAATCAGATATACAATTAGAGTGCGGGCAATTTAATTGATTCTTTTTACCTAATATGAATATAGTGTTTTATCTTCACGTTTACCTCATTACGGAAATATGATCGTTACAAATTTGGACACAACATCTGTTGCAGGATTGCCTCCATGACTGGATCAATCAATTGATCTAGCCTATCATACAGAGCCGCCCAAGTTCGCCTTCTATGTTGGAGACACGGAGAGACTCTTTCAAACCCTAGTCACTGCGAAGTGATGAAGTCGACGAGGCCTGAAGAGGGGCAGAAGGTAGGCACCGTGGTATAGGATTTTAACGAATTATTAGGTTTGAGCAGAAGGTTCAAAGTTCATCAAACGAAGTCTCTTCGCCGGGTTTGTTGGAGTTCTAGAGACGGACCGATTTTAAGAGAGTGTAATAGCGGCCTTTCTTTGGAGCATTTCGACAATCTCTTGAAGGCCTTCTAACGAGGCGGCCTGGCATAGGAATTTCAGAATGGTAAAAGGAGGAAATGCGCCTTTTGATCTTCGAAGGACCACGATTTTCGCCTAAATGACCACGATTTTCGCTTCGCAAACGTCTCAGGGACGAAGCACCATTTCCTCTCTGACGTTAAGGGCTTTACGATAAAATTCAAGCTGTCTCTGAAACATACCAGAATGTGAGCCAAAGGGGCGAATAGGGTGAGTAAATTAATAGAATAGCAGGTACTAGCACCGCTCCTGGTGCTGCTCACCCAGGTTGAAGCAAGATAGCCAATCATCTATTGACTGATGAGGTAATAAGCCTGCGACACCTTTTTCGCTTACCCAACAATTGTTATCTCGCCATGAAATTTGGCCATTGCGGCATCCGGACGGAAAATAATTCCCTAGGTGGACAGGAAACGGTGTCGCGGACAAAATTTTGTTTTAGGTGCTGAATAGGGCGTCAATTGTAGTCTATGCCACCTAGCTATAGAGTTGCACAGAAAGACTCCATGAGGTCAGGACCACAGAGAGTGGGGATACACTGGAGAGTAGGGACACACTGGAGAGTAGGGACACAGGCGGCATTCATTGTCTCCTTAAAGAGGGCATGCGAATACACGGATGAAAAGGAAGAGCGCGACACTACAACTTGTGTCGCACCCATTGCCCCACCCCCCAGTGCGTCCCTATTGTCTAGTGCGTCCCTACTATCCAGTGTGTCCCTACACTCTAGTCCCAAGTAGCTTGAAAGTGAAGATATCACCCCACCAGCCCGAAAGAATACCGATTGGAGGTCATGAGAAGTTCATGCAACTTCGGAGCCTATAGGGTTACTCCACAGTTATGGATAACAATATCCAAGGGGCTTTATTTTCAGGAACGCTCGTTGTTTTGGATCTCAACATTACTATAACGACTCTACAAAAGTAGTCTAACTTCATGGAGGATTATTAACAGAGATTTAGAACACATCGATTCATAAATCCCAAAATACCCAGATAGAAATCAATATTTCTTAAGTCTAGTGTCATGTTTTGCTCCCAGGTTCATTTTGCTCCACTCATATTCTGTTTTCCTGTGCCATTTTCCTCATTGCTTTGATGGTCCCCTGAACTGAAGATACTGCAATTTTCATGTGATCATCCTCTGCTCTTTTGGCCTCATTTGTTCCAGGTTCAATACCTGGCAGGTGCCATTCGTACGTGAAGGTGAGATGTAAAGTCTGATCCGGCCCTCTGGCGATAATATTCTCGACTATAGATCCACCTGGAAGGGTGAAGCAGGTCTGTCCTCTGATTAGACAATAATAACAATTGTGATGTTAAAAAGCTCAAGTAGCTCAAGTGATTGATAAAGCTTCTTGGGGTGGGGCACTTACCTTTACCGGTGCATGTAATCTGCATTCCTCGCGGGTCCATTTCCCTGCCATTGGAGACTCGTGAAGATCCGCTGAAACATGAGCCTCTCTCACAATGACGCAGCCATTTTCGCGCTCTTCAACGACACGAGAATCGTCGAAAGATGGGATAAATGCTTCAGGGCATCTAGCCTTCAATTTGATGCCGTTCCAGACCTGTTCTTGTGTCAGAGTTGGAGTGGCTGGATCGGCACCATTTACTGGTTCGGTATAGGCGATATAAAGAGTAAGCATTGTTGACGCGATTGAAAGTGAACGGCGGTTTAACAGAATATCCTTAATCAAGTTTTTTTTTTTTAAGATAAAACAGGATTTAAATATTGAGGTTGGGGCTGGGATAAAAAGGTAGGCAGAAGCTCTCGGGCTCGGGGGCACTCTCGGAGGCCGACGCTGACTCGTCCGAGTTTCCGTCCAAGCCGTTGCCACCTCGAGTTATTCATCCAGAGCTGTCTTAAAAGAGGGACTTAGCGATGCAAAGAATCCATTCCGATACCAATTTTCAAAGTCATTGTGAAAGGCAGGGCAATTATCATTTGGCTGAGCCTAGGGGGAAGACTTTTTCTGCAAAGGAGCTCGCATGTAGTGAAACAGTTATTGGTTCCGTGGTCCCACTCCTATTAGATTTCTCTCGGGGTGCCATACGTCTTATCTGTAGTACGCTCTTATTTAAAGCCACATAGGTCTATGCATGTTTTAAGAGGGGTATCTCATGAGCGCCTAGAACCCCTTCCAAGTAAATTCTGATGACCGGAGGATCGAAGCCAAACTGCTCATATTATATAGAAACTGCCTATGTAGTGTGGGTGATGTAGCATCGGGAAATAGTAGGGTGGCGAATCGCCGACGCTTCCTAGAGGCGGTCAGCAGAATGCGCAAAGGAGCCTAATACAAATAGCGACTACGTACTAGGGCTCGGTGACACCGGCCCGAGGGCGGTAGACACATATCCAGAGACCCAGTAGATTCCAAGACCGCGGTCTCAAGACCTGCCAGGCCATTAGAATGTTAACTTATACCCCCTACAATTCCACGACCCTCTAAGCCATAAGTCTCGGAGCTAAAGACGTCTGGTGACTCGAGACTAGCTTGAAACTTGACTACGTTATTCTATCATCAGCATCAGTTGCTGCCCTTCCCTCAGCGTCCATTTTCATCAACTCGGCCACCGCAGCCACTTTGGCTCGTGTCACTACGAAATCCTGTTATAGGCTCATCAGAACGGTATTCGATCCATCATCCATCGCGGCTCGGACACATTGAGCTGCGCTGACAAGTCGTTGGATCAATCAATCGATCTAGCCTATCATAGGAAATACCACGGTTTAAGCGCATATAGATATTCCCACGGACCAACTGAGCGTAGGATTCTATCCATCGTAGGACCTAGGATGTAGACTTTCTAACAATCATTATAATCGTGGTTAGTCTAGAAGCAACGAGGAAACGTGGTCTTTCGTAGGATATAAGATTTCTAGCGATCATTATAATCGTGCGGGTAGTCTAGGAACGGGGAACCGTCTTTCGTGAGATATAGGATTTCTAGCGACCATGATAATCGTGCGGTTAGTCTAGGATTAACGGGGAAACGTGGTACTTCCCGAGATTTAAAATTTCCAGGCCATCACAATTGCATAGAAGGCTTAGGAGTAGAACCTGTAGATTGTCTACGATCCCGCAGGAGTGGCGAGTAGGGACGCACTGGAGAGTAGGGACACACTGGAGAGTAGGGACACATTGGAGAGTAGGGACACATTGGAGAGTAGGGACACACTGGAGAGTAGGGACACACTGGAGAGTAGGGACACACTGGAGAGTAGGGACACACTGGAGAGTAGGGACACACTGGAGAGTAGGGACACACTGGAGAGTAGGGACGCACTGGGGGGTGGGGCAATGGGCGCGACACTAAAATTTGTGTCGCGCTCTTCCTTTCATCCGTGTATTCGCATGCCCTCTTTAAGGAGACAATGAGAATTTCTTGATAGAGCTATGTAGAGTATCCTGGAAGTGATAACGTGAAAGGATGTGGACAACAGATTATTTTCAGCTAGCTCATTTCAAGAGTGAGGGTCACTTGGTCCTGCCCGAAAGAAGGCTCCGTATGGAAGAGGGCTCCGGGGGAGTAGAAGTGAACCAATCACACATTGTCTTTCTATAGACTTTCTAGATCTAATGAAAGCTACTGCAGAGATCCGCTCCTACAGCAAGCTGATGAGCCAATGAAATCAATTCTCACTGGACAGGTTGACAGTCTGACTTGATCACCGTCCACGTGCCCGGTCGCCTATAGACTATCCTAAGACTGGTCTGGGCCTAGAATGATTGGACTAGAAGAGAAGTAGTATGAGTAATATTAGCCTTCGCAACGCCTAGGGAACAATCGTCTACGTAAACTGCCCTGGCTACGAGTGGTCATCAATACATTTCCTCAAAATCAATAATTGTGCGATCGGATATTTGCATATTGTACACGCTTGACCTCGCTTTGTAGGACACATTTAAGAGAGAAATAAGAATATCGAATATTTAAGGAAGGGGTAGGCTAAGAGCTGGTAAAGGTAGGTAGGAGACAGTTCTATGCATTCTTTAGGTATGGTTTAGGAGTCCCGATTTTGATATTAGCTTTTCCCCGCAAATGTTGCACTTATAGTGTATATCATTTGGGAACGACTTGATATATTTGTTGACGAAGTGTCGGCTGAGGGACAATTGGAAGTACCATTCCCAAAAGGCCAACTGGACACTGTCTCGGCGAGTGAAGAGGCAAACATGAATCAAGGATATCTCCAAAACAATGTTGAAATCAGTATGCAAGAAGTGTAATCCACGTCACTATCACGTTGAGGTGATGAGTTCTCGTATCCCGTGGACCGTAGATTTCATTTTACCCCGACCTCTCGCAAAAAGCGATATGTAGACCACCGCAAGACTAAATTCCTTTTCGGTATGTACATGTATAGTGCAAGACTTCTTAAAAAGAAATTAGAGCCTCGCCAAGGCCTGCTATGGCCAAGTGGTTGTTTTATGTTGTTGGGTTGCCTCTCGTAGCGTGCGACTTCGAAAAATCGTTGTGATGCATCCGCGAAACTTAACACGGCCTCCACCTAGAATAAGGATTAATATGATATACATATGACCTCATGCCCCTGCCTATAACTCATATTTCAGTGAAGATAGTCCCAATGGGGTACAGTTGGGGCGAAAGCAATTCCTTAAGATGTGTTCCGTGGCTTGGAAAGTTTCTCTTCGTATATGAGTTGCTACCCAGGTATTCAGGGACCTAAGAACATGGCTAGCTTGGTAGAGGTACGTGGCTAGAGCCTTTTTAATAGCAATTGTGCCAGTTCTCTGAATAATGTAATTTTCTACCCTTTATTTAATAATTCCATGATGCAGAGTCTTTATAAAGTGATTTGTAAACGACGCATGTAAATATGCTCCCTCTTAAACTTCCAACTTCGACGCAATGTTGCCTTCTCTCGAAGCAAAGTCCTGTTTTTGAAAAATGAGTTGGCGAATCATGCGACACCGAGGAAAGCCCCTAATAAACCAAGCTAAGCTGGTATAAGCAGAAAGGAAGTATGTTACAAGGAAGGTGAATGTGATTCCCTATAATGCACCAATAGTGAGGTAAATAACTAAGTGCTGACTAACCAGCCATCATTCTAGAACCGCCCATTGCCAAGTCGACTTCTGCAACACCCGAAAGGAAAGAAGGATATCATAAACATGACAGTCTCAAAATTTACCGCGCAGGCCCCAATACCGAATGCGGCGAATTGGATCCTAAATCCAAATCTGAGGAAGTCAAACGCTATAACAATTTGTTGCTGATCATCATGGAAAGCTCTAAATTTGTCTGACTGATGTCGACTTTCTTAGCCTTCCATTTCCGTCATGTTTATCACTCTTTACTAGGTGTCTGTGTTTTGAAGGTCAACGGGCTGGATATTAATTTGGGCTTATTGGTCTATTGCATTGGAAGACCCTGGAGACGAGGGATTTGTTCAGAAACATGCCGAACAAACGTCTATTACGGATCCTAATCGCGGCGTTTCAACTGCAGAGATGCCCTTAATTTGCTCACCATCAGCCCGTATGCCTTTCTATTTTTATGCTTCTTCCCATATTAATGAACTTTGCTTATCTGTTTACTCGCAAAACTATGCAATATCCAGTCACTCTTTTCGTTCATTATTTCAAAGGTCGTGTTGTAATTCGAGGAAATGATTGATTCTCGGATGTCAGGTAGCCAATAAGAGCCGATCCTTCCCTTTAGTAGAGCGACTTGCCAACCAGATCGGCGTGTTCACCGGAAGTGGATCTCCTAGGCTGGGATCTTTGTGTGCTATGGATGATTTGCTGTCTAGCAAACAAACGCGAGCAAGGGTGTGAAAGAAAAGCAAATAAACCTGGCTTCAAGTATGCAGTATCTGGAAACGAACTAGTCGACAAAACACCGGCGGGTTTCTTTGGCCTGTACCGAGTGTTAGAAAAGAAGTCCAAGGTCAGAAAGACTTTCCTCCATTTGAGTATGGAGCTAACCAAGTGTACTGTGGGACGACCCCATACACGAAATGTAGAACCGAAGCTCGCCAGTGAATGGGTCATTCATTGCCATCAATCAAGAAGATACAACCAAGCAGCAATTTGAGGGAATTATCATAATTTAGGCCAAAATGTTTCAGAAGTCGTTATATCTCGACTCCGGTCAGCAGCAGTCATTAAATTAGCTTCCTCACTTTTAAGACCAGTGAAATGCAAACCTCAATATTCCTCAGGAGTTTCCCCGCCCTTTCGAATCAATTCCTGATATGCCTTCGTCTTGCCTAGGTTGATTCCACCGAGGCTATGCTGAGCACTAAAGTAAACCGGGTTCCTTAATCTTAGCACATCCATATAGCAGTTTCCCTTGTTTTCACTACTAACGCTTTAGGTCCAGCAGCAACACTGCTCAAATCTTTTTGTTTGTGTGCCTGGTCATCGCTAACATCTTGATCAAGAACTTGTCCCTTCACCTCGTCTAAGACATTTGGGGTGTTCAATGCACTGCCATTGGAGATTCTGACATTAGTGTTGCCATATACTCTCGGTATGAGTTGCCAGGTTGCCCACTTACAACTTATAACCGCTGATAGGATCAGGATTGTCTTTGGTGTTGAGCATGTTGGGAGTCTGGCAACGCAATTATTTGACAATTAACCTGTCTGATGGTAAGTGACAATAACAATCACTTTAACCAATATGCCAGCTCTTTATAGGTTATGGGTCTACATAACAAAAACAGTGTCATGATCGTCATACATCCGTCATCTTTAAGCTTCAGGCGTAAGATGCGCGTCATTAGCGAAAATGGAATAAGGCCAGGGAAAGCGGGAACAACTAACTTCGTCGCATTTCAATGCTAGTACACGATGGAGAGAGCCTATATCCAGGCCGTTCCACAGTCCTGGAATGGGTAATAGCACACTAAAAACGGCACGAATGTCGACGTTGTCAGTGGTGGCAGGTGTTTTGCTTTATTCTCCGATAGACGCGCCTACCACCGCTTATGAAACGGTGCATTATACTCACTTTCATAGTGTCGAAGTTTGCGGTACATTTTTCGATCGTTAGGTGCCTTTTCGTTCGTATACTTATCGACCAGGTCATTTTGTAGATTATAGCTTATATCTACACAAATGTCTGAATAGACGAGGCAATTGAAGATAAAGGCAGTTAGGTGAAGTTGAGCTAGATATGAGACCCATTATATACACGCAGGGTCTCCGCTTTTGATGAAAGTTGGTTGCTCATCCTCAGATGTCCAAGGGCTGTCGAGGCAAAGATCCCTGCAATGATGACAGTAGCCAAAAATGAGAACTATAGTTGTTAGAAACAAGAGTACGATATAAGCGGGTTGAAACATATTTGGCCCGGTTAGACAACTTGATAGAATGGGAGGGGCATTGGAGGGGTATTTCGAAGATTGAAAAATCGCCGAGGTCACGTTGGGCATATACCATGTGATCGAGTCGGCACTAGTCCCGTACCCAACATTGGCATTTGATGAACTCTTAGCAATGCAGGCGTTTATGACATAATAGGAATATTTTTGGAAACACCAGAAAATCCTATTAGGATATCATTTATGGATGAAAAATAAAAGTTCGCAAAACCCAAGCTCGGGCAAACAATATTCCTGTTCCGGCCGCCAGCCAAGAGATCTGTGGAGCCGTATTAATCTATGGCGCGGGCCCGGCCCCGCCCTTCAAACTAACTTTACCTTCCAATGACAGCCGGACCGGAAACAAGACCACTGATGCTCGCCCTTCCAGATATGTGCAAAGAATACGACTATCCCAACGCATGGGCCAGTCTGCCTCCTAGGGGGCCAGCAGAGACCCATGGGGTTAACAAGATTAAGATCGAGTAAGGATTAGTTGGCTTCTACCTGACTCGCTTACAAGCTTTCGTGCAGTTTCACTGGCCTTAGTACAGAAGAGATATCAAAATATATGGATTTAGTACCTCGTGATCGCCATTCTGTACCGCTTGGTGTAATATAATAGAGATTTTCACGATAGAACAGGTGTTTAATAATGCTCGAAACAACGCCTAAAATTTGGAGATGAGAATATCAGCTTGAAAGGCTTCACGCCGGTAAGCTGAAGGTAGCGCTATATAAAAGGCTTTTGTTAACAGGTCTTAAAAAGCAGACACTCGGTCGACAGACGGGACTATCGCGCCGGAAGAAACTCTTGAAGTTAATCCGTCAACGCTTCGACGATCACAGCGTTTGATCGAAAAGTCTAGACCAGCTTAACGGCCTTCCTGGTTTTCATCCTTTGTCCCATCTATTTTATTCATTATTTGCGCGGTTACCTGAGTACTTGCTGCTTTTATTCTGAGCGTTTCGACTTGCTCCGCGGTGATGCGGTCTGTAGGAGGGCAAAGAGCCTTAAATAAAGGCCGTTGACTGTATCTTTCCAAACAGACATTGTTTCACTAGTATAGTCTCTTTTTTTCTTTTCCGAGAAGCCAATCACGGCAGATATTCTCAAACCTTCAATTGTCTAGATGGGACGGAAGAGAATATGACGAGGAGTCGACGTATGCTCTCTGCCCCCCAACCGAGGAACAGACTGTTGAGAGCCGGTGAGGCAACAGTAGAGAATCGTGAGGTTGGCCATCCACAATATTCCTTGGTGAAAGTGGCTGAACTTTGAGCGTCCACGGAGTGGTGGGCGCGCCAACATGAATCATCGGCCGCACGTCATTTTCCACTCTTCGGATGGCGGTGTTTTTAATGTCAAGTAGACTAGGCTTTCCTACTTCCCATACAAAGATACTATACGGTAACCATGACAAGGAGACGGCAAAGGCACCCTACGTTCGAGAGCTCCAAAGGTCAATCCAGGCTCAATGGTTCTTTCAACGGTTCGACAAACGCGACAGCGTGTGGGGTTGAATGTGACTTAAATCTGGATTTCCTCGTTCATGATAACGAAAAGTAGGCATGTACAGGCGGATTCCAAAGATATAAACTCAACCAGTTGGGATTCCACGTAAGCTGTAGCCTCTATTCAAGCCATAACGAAGCAAAAACTGTCGTTATGTCTCTATATGAAACATTGTCATCATTCGTGTTGGTGACTTCAACAAGACTTCCACCCACCACATCAACACCATCTGCCTCCTTTATGTCTTTGATTACCTTCTTCAGAGTCTGCGTGTGTATACCATCTGCTGTTGGGCACATCACAGAGTCAAAGTCGTTAAGGTTCAACACATCCGCATCGATGTGGATGTAGACTTTGCTGAAACCTCCCCTTCGCAGCAGATTCACAAGGGAATTTCCTTGATTCCGTTCCAGCTCTTCACACTCAACAACAGCAATATCTTGACGAGTGATGTACTCGCGCTCCGCTGGATCCAGATCTCGCACCCCTGCCAACAACACTTGTTTTGGCTGTAAGTGGCATGATGTTGCAGACATAACAAATTCAGAAATTAGGTTGACTTCAGGTTCACCAGCGCTCTGGACTGTACCCTCAAAAGTCTCGAGGAGAGCACGTAGAACCATTCCGTGGAATGTTTTGCTAGGCGACGTTGACGGCGTATTGAGGTCAGCGTGAGCGTCAAGCCAGATAATAGCCAGGTTTCCGCCATAGATGGAATTTAAATAGTGGATTGGTGCGAACTCAACCCCACAGTCTCCGCCCAGGGTAAATATTCTCTTGGGAGAGTGTGCTGCAATGGTGTTGGCAGCTTGTCGATGGTAAAGTGACAAAATGTTGTAGTTGCGTATCCAACGGCCGCTTGCTTTTTGCGAGTCTTGTTCGTGTGCGGCTTCCAGTTGAAGGGAACCGCCAATAGTCGTGAAATCCACACTTAAGTCGTTTTCTAGGCAGCCTTTCAGAATCTCCGAGCCACGGAATATCATATCTTCATCCCCAGAGCCTTGCCATTGAGGGAAATAGAGGAGAAGTGGTGAGTTGCTCAACATCGCTGTCATCTTGTGAGTTGAATAACAAACATCTTCCCACCTTTTCGAGAACCCCGCCATGTTTTGAAACTTACAGTATCTTACAATGTCTCATTCGACGATGAAATCAAATACATTCTAAGTTACAATACGACTAAGCAGGGGTTGTTTGTGGAGTAACCTTGAGGAGCGGGAGGGGACTCGTATTGGGCCGATTTCTGGGGGAACTACACAGTAAGTTTTTCTTGCTCTTAATGGGATTCCGATCGTAGTTACGAAAGATAGCTAACTTTCTTATAGTGGGTGAGCGGCTGTTCTTTGCTTCTGCTGCTGTCTTGGGTGTATCCTTTACTTGATGTCTCCGCTTAAGGATGTTGAGCATTCTCATGGGAAGTGTAATGCCAAGCTCGCTGTTTGGCATAACAGTGGGCATGTCACAGATTCTGAAAAACGGGAAGAGGAAATAGACAATTTGCAATTATCTATATTTGTTCTTCTTGGTTTTCGATTTATGCCAGTCTTTTCCAGCCCTTTTTTTTTCCTTTCTAAGAATAATACCACTATGTTTGACGTCATTGATATTGAGATGAGTAACCCCCTGCCGCTAGCCTGTTGGCTTGTTTGCAAGTGTTTTTTATTTCGTAATCTATTACCGTACTATGATACTGCCAATTATATGGGCCAGGGGCAGAATAACCAAAATAGGCATAGCGTAATGCAAGATAGAGTTCCGGAAAGAACGGAAGAGAATAAATTGGTGAAACTGATTTCGAGCGTGTCTGTATCGACTAATCACATTGGTCCGAACCCAGAAAAATAGCACGTTCTTTTGTAAAAGACATTGTCGTACAGAAGCCCTCGATGGTCAGTAGATTGCTAAATGGCCCTCTATGACGCTCCTCTTGCTCAAGAGCAAAGAGTATCTACATGAGGCTGGATGGAGCTCCAGGCCAAGTCAGTGTTATCTTAAAGTGAGCAGATTCTCAGGATCAGATGCACAACCTCGTATGAGTCCAATCTCCTGCTGGAAAAAAAAAACACAAGTAAACTTTGAATTTTGCGAAACGTTAATTTGGCTTCCTCTAATTTATAGATTTGAAACCTGGCTAACATACCCAGTAAATGAGTTCTTGAGGTTAACACATCTGCCTGCGTCAACCAAACAATCTACTGAGCATGGTTGCAAATAATATTTAGAGGAGATATCTAGTGGCAAGTAGATAGTCAAGAAGAGTGGTCAAGAAGAGTGGTCAAGAAGAGTGGTCAAGAAGAGTGGTCAAGAAGAGTGGTCAAGAAGAGTGGTCAAGAAGAGTGGTCAAGAAGAGTGGTCAAGAAGAGTGGTCAAGAAGAGTGGTCAAGAAGAGTGGTCAAGAAGAGTGGTCAAGAAGAGTGGTCAAGAAGAGTGGTCAAGAAGAGTGGTTAAGAAGAGTGGTCAAGAAGAGTGGTTAAGAAGAGTGGTCAAGAAGAGTGGTCAAGAAGAGTGGTCAAGAAGAGGGGTTAAGAAGGTCTGAACTAGTGATCGATGATTTAATCGGATCATGCTAGTCATCAAGCTTGGTGATTCCACCATTTGTTCAACGCAAGCACTCTTTCTCTAAACATGTTGACAAATAAACCCCGATTTAGGAACTTTCTGCGCACTAGACGGACACCTGCTAGCAAAGAAAAAGACGGGCCTTTGTCTGGTATGCGTGGGATAACTGTCAATTGTGAGCATCTTTCATTAACATCACCCTTGAAATCTGCGGTGTGTAACTATTCTTTATACTTCAGAATTCGTAACAGAAACATACGAGGTGATAAATAGGCAACATTTGCTATCATTTTCAGTCAGCCAAATCCCAAATGTGGGTATGGGCTATGAGGTTTTACACAATATGCCTATTATATCATGGGTTCGGGTTATGATTGACCTTCTATCTCAGGCGGGCTTGATTTCAAAGCGGAGTCAACGCTGAGCGGACTGCGGGATTATCCGGCTCTGGTGATCAACCGCATGGCCCTAGTCTCGCTTGCATGAACCGTGGGAGCAATGACGTGCTTTGATACGATGTCTGTACGCAATGCGGCCATCAACCGTATCCGTACAAAAATCCAGATTCCAACCGCACTTGGCAGTGGTGTAGTCTCATATTGGCTAGGCTCCGTATTTTCAGATACAGTCGATGTCATGGATCGTTCCGAGCTCTCTTACGCTCGTCGGCCGTTGAAAATGCTACCGGCGAGTCGACAGCAGAAACACCTCTCGAAGACACATACACACCAGTGGAAGAGACAAGTGTGCCAACAGCACCTCCGCAGAGGTCGGCCAACCCTATATCTGAGACCGAAAGAGATAATGAAATGCGGAAGAAAACGGGCTAGTTGTAGATCTTTTAAGGTACTTTGTTCTATACTCCGCAGTTCTACTCTACAATTCATGAATGCCACTCCTCTTTCATGTTCCAAGACATATTATAGTGCTTAAGTACCACTATGTGTATTGAATTTCCTTTGCCGGGTGAGGCTTCCTATCTAAGCTGCGGGCCTTATAAGGGCCTTCAGGGCCAGGTGTTGTTTTTATTGGTGTTCTACAAGTATCTCCCACACTTCGATCAACATACACTCGATTTATTCTATACCTAGGTTCTAGACCTCAAGCAATAAATAACCCAATATCAAGCCAGACACTCAGTATGTCAACCTAGAGCGTTAATCTGGGGTGTCACCTACAACCCCTCTAACAATATAGTCAAACCAGCCGGCTGTAGCTAGTCAACACAGGCCTCCGCCGGCAGGGTGCCTATATAAGTATTGAAGTTATAGATGCCACAGACGCACGTGTCGATAACATCCCTCAAACTCGTCCCGGATAGAGCTTCAACCGTCCTGAAGCCGCGGATGACTTTGAAACTCTGCGCGCCCACACCTATCGGCACCGAGTGTGACTAGATCCCCGGAGGCGCGATGTAGGTCTTAGTTATATCACCAGACTGCACCCGCACCATCGCGGGCAACTTCAGCATCGTGACGACAAACACCTCGTCTTTCATTATATCGGCGCCGTCGGGCCGGCCGCGGGTAAAGTCGCCACTAGCGCTATCGGAGCTGCCTTGCATTGTTGTGTCTGTTAGGTCGCAGTTGACGCCCTTCAGGGTTAGCCGGTACTAGTAAACCAGTTTTTCTTCCTCTATGAATCTGATGGGTAGTCTCGAACCTGCTTTGTAGGCGGCGATAAAGGGCTTTGCTATATCGAGCCAGCCGTTGTGGGGCCTGTTTCCTTTATAAGTTGATGTTTATATTAATTTGGGTAGGGTGCGGTATCTACGTACATGTCCATCACCCACTTCGAGGCACCGTCGTCTATATGTGGTGATAACAGCGGGCTGATATAGTGTGACTCACCATAGTTATTCCAGGTGATGATCTCCACAAAGCGAGGGCTGAGACGTAAGATTTCTCTCCACCGGTCATACTAGAGGAGGTCGGAAGGAAACACCCAGTTCTTGCTGTACGAGACCTCGGGGCCATAATGAGTCGAGAACCAAGGCGAGATAGCTATTCGTCAGTCAGAAATTACGCATACAAGAACCAACAAACTCCAGCTACTTACGCGCAATATATGGTTTCCCTTGCAGAGCATACTTATAAGCCTGGTCGCTATCTGCAATAGTGACCGTCTGCTCACTAGTCGGAGCCCTATTATTTCCATTACTATCCCAACCTATCTAGTTTAGAGCACCGTCTATCTTATCGAAATCACCCTGACCGGGATGGAAATTCGGCGTAAAGAATATTTCACTACGAGTAGAGGATCTGATTGCATCGATATTAACCCCGTCGCCGGTGAACGACGACATAAAGACTTTCTTATCGACCATAAGCTGCGCTGGATAACTTACATACTACGCGATCTTAGCGCCGACTTCGCTACCCTAGCTAGCCTGCCACTAGTTGAAGTCGAAGGAGATGAATACTTTCATGCCATTTCTGGCAGCAGATTCATAGGCGTAGTACAGCTGGGTGTCGGTGTAAGGGTCGGTGCCGATATTTAACGCAAAGGCATCGATGCCTACGTCTCTAGCACGCCTCATATCATCGTTATAGTCGCAGGCGCTTTCGCGACTGCCCATCTAGATAGTGTTAGTGTTTTATGACTTGGCAATGCGATGAATATGTAACTTGCCATAAAATGGCAGAAAACCAGTCTGTTTCCTGCGTTTTCATCGTTAGACGACATGGTGGTAATGAAGTCGACTAGAGTCGGGGAAGCAAAGGTGAAGAAGGGTAATAGGTAGGTCACGAATAGGTAGAACATGGCTTTCTGAGCGGTGAAGAAATCCTAGTACCAGCCAAGGAATATCTCCAACTCTGTGAAGCTGGACTATAAAGATAAAAGGAATGAAAGATGTATCCAGCTTAATGGGCGACTATAGGAATGAAGAAATGAAAGACCGTATAAAGATAGGACATCAGACGAGATAAAAAAGTCTTGAATGTTTTTGGCGCTTTGTTTTACAATGCCACATTTTCTATGTAGATCAATTAGACAATGAAGCCCTAAAGTGGGTGCCTGCAATGAAAAAGAATTCTTACTGCCATGTCAGACGAGGGTCAAAGCTTAGATTTCGACGGGACCAGGAAGGCAAAAGGTGCTTTTCTACAATCTGGTTAGTTGAAATAGAATGAGCCCAGGGGGACAATGATCTGACTATAGGGCTGTAGGGCTGTCGGATTGGCTGAATAACGCCTCCAACAGCCCAGCGGCTCATTCTAACAAAGAATACCTTTTTTAAAGTACTGAGCTATTTCAATAGATCTCATCTTGAAACATCTTATTCAATATCAGAGATTAGGGCCCATGTACAATCGTTGGTGGGGTGCCACGGTGTTTAATACGTTTCAAATCCAGACCTACCTAGGTAAGACTTGGAGAATACTTGAATAGTTTATCTCGGCCATTTATTATCAATATAAGATCTTCTTGATACTAGAGAATACAAAATGAAAACCTCCGAGTTCCCTGCTCTACAATCACACGCTAGATGCTCATCTCTCGATATGATATTCTACCTCCCTATGCTCGTGAGAGTAGCAAAGTAATAGTACTTTGAATGAAGCCTTGCGACGGATATATGCCGTTCGAGATTCCTGGCATCTGCGTGGACGTTATGTTCCGCGTACAAGTGCGGTTAGCATACAACAGATGCAACAAATTCGTAAAAGGTGACCTCGGATATATATAATGCATAGTACGACTTGAAATTTCAACCTCGAACCTAGTGAACATGGCAGTCCACGGCCTAGGCAAGCCCTTCGCGCTCGCTACCTCTTGCTTATATGCTATAAATCTAACACCCGCATTTTCACGCGTAAAAAACGCGTCCTTTGCCCGGTGATAACCGCGTTACGATGAGCGTAAAGTGCTACTTCCCAAAACGGGGGTTCAACTTCGGATCCACTTAACAGCACCTATTGGCCGGAGCGCTCAACGCGAACACGCGAGCACATTATTAGTCATGCCACCTCGTCGCGTAGCGGAGCCTGCGATATTCCTAGCGGTATGCTGTCTGTGCTATCACTAGATTCACCTTGCCTGTATCTATGCAAATTTGGCCTGCTCCGCTCCTAGGATTGATGATCCTCTAAAACCTGTATAGCTTTGGTGATCCTATTTGTGACACGGACTAACCCATCTTCTAGGTGACTTGCTCGAGATAAACTACTACCTAACTCGTCCTAAAGCCGACGAATTTTTGCGTGTAATGTGCGATTCTCGTCGAGGGACTCCTAAGGTGGATGCTAGTGCGGCCGAGCTCGTTCTTCATTCGAAGCGCAATCCAACTCGCGGATTTTTACCGTAAAAGAGCCGCTTTCCTCGTCAGTACGGGCTGACCCAGATTATATCCAAATCTAGTATTGCGTTGGCCAACTATAGGGCTTGTAAGGCTCACGTCTTCTCTTAGCAGATGGTCTCGTTCTAACTAGGCAACCTATAGCGTGTACGGAGTAACTACCTCAAGCGACCGGCCTAGTTCTTCGCAAATGGACCTATACAGGCCGACACTTCCACCGCCCAAGTTCGACTGCAATAGGCTCTTCTTAGATTTTGTCATGACCAAGCTATCAATCCCTAGCCGATAGCAGTAGCCGGACTTGGCTAGGAGCGACGACAAGGCCAAGTCGGTCATCTGATGCGAGTTAAGTTTCGCTCATTAGGCGGAGAGAAGATCATAGCATACTAATATAGGCTCAACCCCTTAATATATATTTAGGCTAGGCGTTAGAGATCGTATGCCTCGACGACTTATCGGCTAAAGACGGTCTGATTGTCGTTCAAGCATGGACACCCCGGTGGGGCCCACCGGTTACCGATAACCACAGTTCACCGTTGTCAACTGGCTATGAAGTCCCACGACAATGGTATTAGCAATACTCATCATATTTGTGACCATAATCTGGATAATTGACGTTTTCGACCATAAGTCCTCATTTCACCCTCGCTCTGGGCTGATGTTATCTACTTCTGCCGCTTGTTGGACCAATCGGGCAGCCCCTCCATCCAAACCACGCTGGGGCATGTCCGTGCCTGACATGCCGTACCGTTTGCATTTTGCAGCGCGGTCGAGAAGACCGTCGCCGATAGCATACTCAGGACGTTCTCAATGATATGGTCGCAGAAGACCACAGCGTCCTGTGCTGCCGCTTCGCCGGAATCTCTGCACGAATTTTGCCGGTGCTTGTACTGTAGCGATCTTCGCCTTGTAACCGTTTCGGGACATCACCAAAGCTGCTAGCTTGAGCCCCTCCCCATAACATCCTGCCAGTTTGGCATTGCCTTGCTTGGATGTGTGACCAAGCTGCAAGACTTCAGGCTGAATTTGAGCATAAGAGTTCACCAAAATGACTCGATCTGCTTTCTTCTCATATTTGATATGTCCCAGGGCCCGACGGCGCTGGCGCGGTTCCTTAGGGTCTGGTATGATGATCGATACGCAACCACTTGTCTTCGTAGTATGGCCGAAAATCGAGGCGGTCTAGTTCAAAATGTTCCAAGATGGCATCCTTCCTATCTCACGTTAGCGTGGTCGAGAACAACGGGGTTTACCTTACCAGTTCTGGTATAACTCCTGAAAAGCAGCTGGAGCATCCCAGCCATGCATATTAACTCGGAGAGATAGCGAGTGTGACACTCATCTGACGCTCCAAACCCCGAGCCTGCAAATCGCGTTCGAGTTGCTCGCTTGCTTGTTTCTCCACCTCGCTTGGCAAACACTCTTCGCTCGCAAAATAATCACTGGCTGGTAGGTCCATCAGAGCAGAGCAGAGCATATTAGGGCAGACTATGGATATCCGAATCTTTGGGAATTGGCCTAGGCTTTTATAGACGGATTGGCCAAGTGCGCTAGCCTAGTGGCCCGCTAGCTTCTGACGGGTTGGACCCAACGAACACCGACCCTTCAATTTAAACGGGCTATTTATCAACCGTTCAAGGCCGATTCGTCCAACCTATCCATAAACTAAGCGTTTATCATGTTTTTGGGTCTTATGTCTTTGCACGTCATGTTGCTTTTCCAACCATCATATTGTTTTGCCAACCATCATATTGTTTTACCAACCATCATATTGTTTTGCCAACCATCAAATAATCGCACCTTGGTTCAGGGTAGCTTCTGGGCCCTTGACTGCCAATTAGATAGCGTAGAGAGAGAGAAAAAAAAGAATAAACTTGGTTTCGCACTAAACCTCAAGATCCAATTTATCATATAACCATAACACTATGGGACGGCGAGCGAACTCGGAAGAGTACATTTACAATCAAATTTCTTACACCGCCAAAGTAAGGGCCGTGCTGCCGACTACAATCTTTCAACTACTTGCGGCCTATTAAGTGAGGAACGACAGATTATGAATATACGGTGAATATGACGAGTGAATGTGACAAGGAACTCTTTATGGTGAATGTAAGGTCATGGCGACGATAAATAGCTATCGGGAGCCCCAGTCAGAAACACCATCTCTCGCATTGTCTAAAATAATGACTCTCATCTCTCGCCAGCCAAAGCACCGTGCGGGGGACGAACTTGACACTATGCCCTTACTTGTTAGCCGCCCTAAGACGCGGCTATCGCGAAAGCCTAAGGGTGCTAACAGCCCCGCTCGATCAAAATTGTAGTAAGACCAGCCTACGCTTCGACTACGGCTTCAGCAGAGATATATGACGCCGGAGGCGTGGTGGACGTCTCTTACCGCGTTTGGTGCATATGATAATATTTCTGAGCATATACTGGAATATGAGAAAGCTATTGCCACGGAGGAAATTCGACGGGAATGGATGCGACGCCTGCGGCCTATGCCGCACCGACAGAACCCACCGGCAAAGTAAAAGGACACAAAAGGAGCGAGCGCTGCTCTATCATACAGTATGTGTCGGAGAAACAATGCTCCAAGTGAACAAGCCTTCAATTACCAGAGAATTATCTAGTTTATTGTAGATGTGAATGGTACATGTATGTACCATTTTACAGACGCGCTCGAAATCAGTTTCATGTCTTTACTCTCTTCGATTCTTTCTCAAACTTTATTTTGCCTGACGCCATACCCTTTATGGTTAGCTTACCCCTGACCCACACTCTTGGCAGTATCTTAGTACAGTATTAAATAATGGCATAAAAATAGCTATCGTATCATGGTTGTATGGGTCAGGGCCTGTCTAGAACCATCCACTTGCAAACAAGCCAAACATACTGGCTGCCAGGAGATTTGGTCGGTTGTCTGGTGACTACACCTCTCACCTCCCTCCTCCCTTCAATTAACCCCGTTACACTACTACTTTACTTCCACTGTGAACGAGCGAAGAGATACGTAGAAACAATACTGGTGGGATGAAATATTTCCTTACGGACGCCTTGTCTGCCCTACCAAATGCTGCATTCCTTTGGGCCCCCTCTGTTGAACCCTGGATGACCAAAATGTGCTGAAGTTCGGTTTACTAGGAAATTGAGGACGATGATTAACCACTCCTTCTCCAACGGTGATGAATCCCAAGCCCAGGACCTCGATCCCTCAGACCAGGATTCGCAATACGCTCCAACTCCAGGATATTACGTACACACGCCACCCTCAGAATATGGATTCAGCCCTTCACCGAACCGTTGCCCCCATGACGGTGCCGAGCCCTTACTGTCAACCCCAGTAGAAACCAGTAAGCTGCTTCAGCTCTCCGAGTGGGAAGCAAATAGGCCAGATGACGAGCTTCCCGCCAGCTTTATTCGGTATACTATCGAGTGGAAAGTCAAAGTGAATAACCGGTCCATATCAGAGGACACGGAGCAGGACGTAGCGCTGACTCCAAGTGCTTACTGGCCCTTGATCCTTAGGGACAAGCTGTATAAGGTAATCGAGGAGAAAGTTGCTCGCAAACGAAGGGTCAGGTCGGACGACACATCTATTGTTGTCTCGGTCAACGATCGTAAGCAACGGGACCTGAAAAAGCGGTTCAATGGCCTCAATATTGACTGGTCCGCTGTGGAAAAACAAATACTCGTTTGGGGGAAGTTTCATGCCAGCGGTAAAGAGTTGCGGCTGAAGATTATCTTCAGCTATATAGAGGACGATCACTCTCCCAGAAGCGCAACAGGCAGAAACGACAAAAGAGGAAAGTCATCTGTGACCAAAAGGATGCTCAATGAACGGGATGAACAACTGGACGCCGAACAGCATGCAACTGGGGAACAGTCGATCTGGCGGGCAGTCTACACCTTGATGCGCTGTCCATCACCATCATGTCATCTTGGTCCGCACTGCTGGCAGGACCCACATGGGAAAAAACACTATCAGCTAAGGACACATCATTTGAAACGCCTGATCACTTATGTTGAAGGTGGTGGCATTCTGGAGTGTCAAGATGATGTTCCTGACGCTGTTCGTGAAGAGCTCTTCCTAGAAGAGCAGCAGAAAGTGGAAAGACTACGATCTAAAGGCAACAAAATGCTTGCTGCAGGCAATTGTCCACCTATTAGTATCAACTTCATGGGAGGGCAGCATCACCTGCAATCACCGGCGGCCAACTCAATTGTAACGTCGGCTAATTCTCCA
>MLQL01000111.1:11521-26680 GCA_002072365.1 Penicillium flavigenum | reverse complement strand
ACTATTTTCGCTAGATTTATAAAAGTTAATTAGAGGTCCTAGGGATAGCTTAGTTTTTAATACTTAGCTAATATATAATAGACGCTTATTTTCTATTTTAGCACTTAGTGATACTAGAGTAGACGGATATATTTTTATTAATTTAGTAACGATCCTATTACTAGGTAAGCGTTTCGGGATTAGAGTGGAATAACTAAGTCGCGAATGTCCGGTACGAGGATTTAACGGTAAGCTAGTAGAACTAATACGCTATATCGCTATTCTTATAATCTATATTAATAGGAGAATATAATAGTAGATTCCTATATTAATTACAGATCTCGGACGATACGATATAATCTTAGGACGAATATAGTTTATAGAGTATAACGTTCTCCTTAACTATTAACGATATTATATAATCTAGCCGGATAAAAGAACGTTATTCGACGAAGTAGTAAGCAAAATCTCTATCCTAATACCGAAAGCTATTCTATAGAGATCTCTATAGAATAATACCTATTAGAAAGATATAGATCGTCGAGATCGCCTCTTAGAGTAGTCTTAATAAACTAATAAGTCTCGGAGTAGTATCTACCCTTATACCTATAAACGATAATATAGATATTAGTAGGTAAAGGAATAGAGAAAGATAGTCCGGAATATTAACGAAGAAATCCCTAATATTCTAATCTCCTACGAAAATAAAGAGGACTTAGAACTACTACTCTCTCCTATCGATATTAGTACTATAGGTAGAGCCGGATTCGATAGACTATAATCGAAGATAAAAAGAGATCTAGAGAGCGGAGTTAAGATATTCGTAACTTTACTCTATAAGATTAATCGGGTTCTCGATATAAAATCATCCGTTGAAAAAGATCTTAAGCTTAATAAGATTAAGAGAATATTACTAAAGGAGTACTATAACCTTACCGAGGTCTTCTTAAAGAAGAAATTAGATAAACTACCTCCGTATAGACCTAGGGTAGATCACGATATTATTCTCGAAGCGGAAGCCTAACTAGGATACTATCCTCTTTACAAACTCTCTCTCGATAAGTTAAAAGCTATAAAATAGTATATTATTAAGAATCTCGATAAAGGATTTATCGTTCTAAGTGCTACACTATATACCTCACTAATTCTTATAGCAAAGAAGCCTAGTGGTAGTCTCCGTTTTTATATGGATTTCCGGAAGCTAAATACTATCACGAAAAAGGACTACTACCCTTTACCCCTAATTGATAAAGTTCTACAGCGAACTAGCAAGGCCAAGTTCTTCACGAAGTTAGACATTCGATAAGGTTTCTATCGGATTCGTTCAGACTGCAGGCCGAAACCCTCACATGAATTTGCCGTTAGAATATCCCAGGAATAAGTCTCCATGGGACCTTGTTGCAATAATCCTCCCATTGCGTTCCATATTTTGCCTGACACTTTTTCTCGTCTCTTAGACAACGGTGCACCATGACGCCTATGACGAAAATTGCTTCCGTCCAGGGGTAGATTGAGTCGAAGCCACATGTTGCGCACAAAGCGCAAGTAAAGATAATGTTTCCAAGATAATTGGCATGTCGAACAACACCCCACCATCCTATTTATTGTCAGTCACCGAATATTTCAAAGAAAATGGATGAAATAGAAGGGATCTAGCCGGGTAGTTAGGCCACTTACCGGAGTATAAAAGTTTTGAACTTTGCACCTTTCCACAGGCAAGTGTGTAGGAGCATTCAATGTATTTGGCTTTTGAGCCCCAAATCGTACACTGGCCTTGGGATTCGCGAGCTATATCTTTGTGGTAATTGGCCCAAAATGTCAAGATCCAGCCAATTGTCCAAACAAGCACAATGAAAACCACCCCGCTGGTCGAAAGTGATTTGGGATGGCGATAAAGATATTGTGCTTGGAGAGTGTATATCACAGGCATGAATGCCGAGTATCCGTAGATGTAGTAGAATCCGAAATGTTCATATGCAATGTCCAATGTACCAATAAACCTAGGAAGTTTAGTATTTATTCTCAGACGCCAATTTTGAGGATGGTGCCTTCAAAAAACGTACCACTTTTCGTTGGCAAAGAAATCTAGCACAACCAAGAGTCGCAATAGGACAGCCAAGACCATGGAATTTGTCAAGTAGCCGAGGCTGTAGTACTGAGCAGCAGCAAAAGAAATATCCCTTCACGCCATTAATAATCTGAAATAACAATCGCTTGTCTGGAGGCTGTTTAGCATATGATGGATAGACTTACACCACGTTCCAGATAATGACACCGCCAGCTCTGGTGCTGTGGAAGTGTTTTATGTCCCAAAGCTTTCCGAAACGAGGGTGGAACTCGATGCCGTTAAGCAAATCGGTCCAGAAGTACCCTAATTTGCGTTTAGCGCCTGTCTCCGCTATTTTCTGTCTTTCGAAACACTTTGGTTCAACTTACCTGCTGATACATTGTCCTCTGGACTATCTGGCCAGCAATAAGCCTTCAGATGGAAGATAATAAGCATGACCAGACTGTATATATTCACGGTCCAAACGAGTCCTTCCCAGTGTTTGGCAATCAACGTCAAATGAACCAATCCAGTAAAGTGTACGACAAACATCGATACCAGTGTCAATCCCCAAGCAAAGAGCCCATTGATCCTGTAAGGAAGTCGTTTTCCTGAAGGCGTCGGCTGACCCAACAATAGCGGTCCGGGAAGGAACGTGTACAGCATCGCTTGGAACAATGTCCATACACCATATGCTAAAACTGAGTCCATGTCAAACGATGGCATTCGGTTGCCCAAAAATTGAAAAGTGCCTTCGGAATAGGCGGTAAACACCGTCGATGAGATAGAGGTATTGAAAAACTGATAACATATCCAATAGAAGAGCACTAAAACAGGACTGGTGATGATCAGAATAAATGAAAATACTTCAACCAACGCCATATTTGGCGACCATTGGGTGGTGACTTTTGACACCATATTTGCAGTTGGGTGTTCTTAATGAAAGTCAATGTACTGGAGAGGAAACACACGTGTATATATAGTGGATGTGGAGAACGGTTCGTCATCGGGAGAGGATCACCGGTGCTCAGCACCAAGAATCTGCTCAATAATCTTTTCATCATATCTCGTAAGGCTTATTCTATTTCTAACCTTGGGTTCCGAGGTCACTTCTGGTATTTCGATCTGCAGAATCAGCAGTGAGACATTCAGTGTGTAGTGGGGGTATTCATTACTCGCAATGTCGATCTTGTCAAAATGCAGTATCGGCATGAAAATGGATTCCTCATGCAACAATTTCGCACTATGGTTTAGGGTAATATATATTTACAGGGTTGAAAAGATGTGAGAGTGGTCATTTTGTATTTATCGTCTATTCTGACAACTTCAAAATTACAGAAGGTGCAATTTCCAAGGCTTTCCTCATCGTAAGGACCGTTTAGCCCAGGGGCAATTAATTCTTATCACTCTCCTCCAACCACTCCCAATATGGATGTCATTCTGGATTCCCTCGATCAAACCATTCTCGATACGATTTATAGCTGGATCAAGCATATGGCCACTGATCTGGCCTGTGCTGTTGAAACCCCCATCGACCCATGCGGCGCATTAAGGAGGCAACACCCATATGCAACTGGGTTGCGAGAACAAATTTGCGTTTCCATCGAGTTTAACAACATATGGGATCGACAAAGCATTGTCAGGCAGTATATCAGTCTCTTCGTCTTCTCAATGTGCGGCTCTTAAGAAGACTCAAGTATATGGCCTGGGGAAATTTCAGCTGACATTCACTTAGGGTATCGAGCACACTGCTTTTTTTTATCTTTGGCAGTATTTGCTACTATCATCATTTCGAACCCACATTGAAGTCCCATCCAAAGTTTCTCAAGAACCAGGTTCGACAAGAGATCAGAGAGTCTATGCTTACGCTGCTTATTGGAAATATTCTCACGGCTCCGATATTTGTGGCCCAAATCCGAGGATACTCGAAACTATACGGTTCTCCAGAGGAGGGACCAGGGTATTGGTATGAAGCCGCGCAGTTTCTATTCTTTTTGGCTTTTTCCGACACCATGATGTATTGGCTTCATCGGCTGTTCCATTTGCCTTTGCTTTTCAATGCGATGCACAAAGGTCACCATCGCTTCATTATCCCAACCCCATTTTCGGCCTACGCATTCAATCCCATCGAAGCTTACATAATGAGTCTCCCGATCCATGCCTATGGCTTTATCTTGCCAATGTCCAAATTTGCATACCTCGTGATATTCTTTATGACTAATATATGGACTTTCTTACTGCGTATGTGCTCTGTTCCTCGATTGGTGAACTGTCATACTCATCTCTGCGCGAAAACAGACGACAGCCAAGACACCTTCCACACTGTCCACCACAAAAATGTCAAATTCAACTTTGGTCAATTTTTGCCTCTATGGGACCAGTTGGCTGGAACCCACCAAGATCCCGTCCACTTTTTTTTGTCAAACAAGCGATCTGTTCGATTTCCGGAAAGCCGACATAAAGCACTAGCGAACACAAAGGGTAATTGATAAAAAGACAAGAGGTTTCCTATGAAACAAATGAAAATATCATATGTACCACGTATAATGCTCCAAGAAATAGAAGGAAATCGACAGACTACACTTCTGGCACTTTGCAAGTCTCTACTCATGAAATTTATCTCCTAATTTACACGCTGCCTTTGTATGTGACTTCTTCCCATTTTGATCCACTGGACCCACGACAATAGCAAATGCAAATTAATAAACAGCGTCGAGCGAATATACACACGGGTGAAACAGGATGAGGTGGGGATATTAGCCGAGGCATAGAGTCATGTCTCAGATACACGCTATGCTATCTTTCTCACTATGATGTAAGCAAACACATGTTCGAGTAGAGTTGGTCATGGCGCGGCTGGAGCCGGGCATGTCCTTCACGTATTAGGCAAGATCGATAGTACCAGCTAATCTGGGTAGGTGGAGTAGGGTGGGTATGGGCTGAGATCCAGCGGCTGAATTAATAGGAAGTACATTTGTTTGCGAATGATATTAATTCTGTTGCCCACAGCTAGATCTGTGAGATTCAGCTAAGTGGGTATTCTAGTGGAGGATATAGGCAGGTCTATAAATCCCACCGAGCATAACAACATGATCCACCGACCAGTGGCACAACGCTAATATGCGCCACTGGTCAGGTGGATCATGTAGTTTCAATATGTCTCGCCTGTTCTGTAAAATATGGAGGTCGGGTATTTGCCCGCACGCACGCACAAATGTAAAGGAATCAATCAAATCTACTAGTTATATAGTACTAGTAGTTAGCTACCTGTAAGAGCCGGTAGGCACTACCTGGACACCTAAATAGTATTATAGTAGAAATAGCTGGAGTGCGTGTATTAAGTAAAGTGAAGAAGTAGCTAGGTATGAAGCGGAAATACAAAGAATAGAAAATTAGTATTTATAAGGGGAAGTAAACTAGTCCCGGTTAGAAAGGGGAAATGCGCCACCGGTCGGTGGAGCATGTTGTGGTCGGTGGGACCTACGTCCTGATTCTAGTGGGGGCCACGGGCTGAGGGAATGTTAGTACATATATGTACGGAGTATGTAAGGTACAGGGAATCTACTAGTTTTCATTGGATTGTGTGTACGTAAGTATACAAGGATAACGCACCATTATTATCTTATAACTTACTCCGTATAGGCTTCATATGGTTACGTCCGTACCGCCTAGTTTAACAGTGGGTTAGCAATTTCGTCTCTTCCGTCTATCCCCAGGCAGATCGGCTACTTCTCTTCGATTTCTGAAGGATAGATCTCCACAGGGGCTTCGCAGATCATCTCACCGATCATTCTACTACGCTAGCCTACGATGATATTAAATGATGTTTCACCCCTCTTCTTTGGATGTGTAAACCTGATAGTGACCCTTCCGTGTAAAATTTTCACATGGCCAATTTTTGTTCCACCAACAATGTTTGAATAGTAGGGAGTACTCCGTACCGAGTACAGTATGAGACATTAATCCAAAGGGTGGTTGGTATGTTCTGAGATTTTGAGTTTCTTGGCATCCGGCATAGGTCTCTATTTCTTAACTAGGATATTGTGTCAGAAAACAGGCTGATTACATGGATTACCGAGTCCAATACCATTGAATCATGTGATTTTAGTATATGCAAATTGCTTACTAATTATGTGTCCGACCAGATTGTCAAAAACGGACCATTGTTGTTTTTAGTTAGTTAGAGAATTTTACCATCGTGAATTGACCAGTACGCTCACTTTACACCGGAGTTTGTTATATTGCATTCCAAGTTACCGCTGTCATCAGGCTGGCTACAGCAACGTTGTGATAGTGCGGTAGTATTAAAAATCATGACAGCTCAAGAAGGATGTGGATTTGGTACTGGTCGATGGGCTATCTCAGGCCCACACAACATGAGACCCCGTGGATTTGGCCTTTGAGTCCCTGCGAACTGTACCCAATTCTACTTGACGATTAAGGACCAGCCAAGGGTAAACAGCTATAAAACACAGCAACTTTTTTTTTCTAGCATATATTAAATAGATTTCGACCAATGTAGCAACCACATGGTGTGGTTCAAGCTCCCGCCATCCTCACAAGCATTCTCATTCCGTCCACGGGCCGCGCTGTTATCTCCAGTGTCTGTACTCTGGTAATTAATGCATGGTCTATTCTGGAATTTGTTCAATGCTTACATTGTACAGCTCTGACTGGACGTCGTATTGCCCATTTTCCTTCGTGATAGGGTCGCCTGATTCGTCGTATTTGGTCGCCCCAAGTCCGACTTTTTGCCAAGTATATCTCCGTACCGCACTTGCAATAATCACAAGCGCCTCAATGTTTGCAAGGTCTTGCCCAATGCACTGCCGTGGTCCACGTTCAAAAGGCCGCCAAGCACTCGGGGGTATAGGGGTTTCCGAGCCTTCGAGCCAGCGCTCAGGAATGAACTCAGTAGCCCGATCACCATACACTTTGCTAGTCTGATGTATGATAGTCTGGCAGCTATAAAGCATCACCCCGTCTAGACATAAGTCTTGGCCACTTGGCAATCGAACGTTGAACCCTGTATTTGGTGGGGAATACCGGGAAGTGGCAGCTGGTGGGTATAGACGAAGGGTTTCCTTTATAACGGCAGATGTATACAACATATTCTGCAGGAAGTGATCTCTGTTTTCAAGGATCTTGTCTCGGATAGCGATTGGAGTCGACTCTGGGCCAAAAAACTTGTCGAGTTCGAGGCTAACAAGCCCGAAGATACGGGGGTTCCGGCTCAGTTCATAAAATGCCCATTGTAGCGTGATACTGGTTGTATCATGACCAGCAAACAGGAAAGTTTTTATCTGATCACAAGTTTCATCCAATATCTCTGCAGTTAACTCGTTCTGGTCGGCCAAACTCAGTGATAGAATGCTGCGAGACCGCTTTGCTGGATTTGCTTGTTGCTCTTCGAATTTTTCTTTGATGTGCTGTTTGATATGAAAATCAAGGCGACGAGCAAGACAACGTCTCTGGTAGGAAGGCAATAGCACCCATATTCCATTCTTAGAATTGAAAGTAGAGCGAAGTTTGCGGAAGAGTCTGACGATTTGGGTTTGATCCTGTTCTCCGAGTTGAGCGTCCATATCAGTATCCATAGTGACAGCACCTATCAAATGTCAGAAGCGGAATTTATAGGTGGACACAGACATTATTTACCCATGATGTCAAATGTCAGATTTGTACAGAGATCATCAAGCGAGAAATCTTCACCGGTCCTAGCGTAATGATCGAGATTCGCCAGGAACAACTCCGTCTTATCTAGAATGCAGGGAATCAGACTAGCGACATGGCTATGGGAGAATCCCGGATTGAACAGTTTGCGTAATCTTTTCCAATTCTTATCCTATATTCACGTTGATAAGTGTTACATACGCTGGCTGCTATTAACTTACCTCTGCTAGGACAATCGATCTTGGTCCCGTGACGTCAATCACCAAGCGCGTAAATGACGACTTTGGAGTACTATACTGAAACGGCTTCGAGCTTGTAGATATCTGCTCTGCAACTTCGTGGTCGCAGACAACACATATAGGAAAGCTGAACGGTCGCAAATCTAAAAGAAACACGGGGGGACTGCCCAGGAAATCATAGACCGCCTTAAACACTTCGTCTAATACAAGTCAGATTCACTGTTCAAAATCGGGAATAGATAGGAACTGACCAAAGTGGCCATTCAATTTGGTTGTCTTTATGAAGTGAATGAGTGTGGACAGATGGCCCCATATTCGTGATGGTGGAATCTGAGGGAAATCAATATATTGCTTCGTTCGGTGGTAAATGACCCTATTCCAGAGAAAGGACAAAAGGGATAGAAGAATCACAACAATCAGAGGCAAAGACATGATAGTATGTCTAGATAGAGGTAAATCTTCGATTTTGCAACAAATTGAACCCACACAAAGACAGCTGATAGTTGAGGTGGGTGTCACAACGAAGGAGAATAAGTGAAATACGTCGAAATTTTTGATTGGGTACGGTATCATCGTCAGTGTGATTTTGAAATAGAAAGAGAAGTGGAGACACTTGACCATTGAAGTGGAGCGAGCGGTATGGAAATGATAAAAATCTCACACCGGGTCACGAATTGTCGGCGATGAAAGTAAACCAACTAGTTCAAGCCGTGGTGATCCGTTAGTGCCTAACAAATCCGCTAACTAAGTAGTTGCGTTCTCAGCCGCCAGAGATGCCATGCTCGGATACGCCCACGCCCTCGGGTCAACGGATCCGACCTCCTTTGCGGACTGCAAATGGTTGTAAAGCTTGTTTGGAACCACGGCCGACTGCTTGGTCAACGAGTGCAGCTCTTGAAGCTGGTACCAGAGGTCACAGAGATGCGAGGTGACATAACCCTGAAGAAATGTGCGCATTGTGCGCAAAATACGGGGTCCTTGTCGCGAACGCTGACGAGTTACCCCAAGCCTGCGATCGTGTCTGTCATTGGTCACCATTTCAAGAGTCTTCCAGGGTAATTTGGTTGCACTGAGCATAATTCTTGACTAAGCTCGTCTGGTCACGCCGCTCATCAAACTCCTTGTAGAAGGGGAGCAGGTCGTTCAAAAACACTGTCCAGTTTTCCACCTGCGCAATTGGAGCCGTGATTTCTGTAAACAGCCTGTTCTCATCGACTCGGCCCTTGGGGAACATGGAGTCCCCAGCACAGTGTCCCAGTCCGTTTATTCGTCACATAAGGATTGGGCATTCGAAGCACATTGGGAATTGTGGGATGCCTGGGTGCCTGAGGCATCACATGTAGATTGAAACCCCATAGCTTGCTTTCTCTCTCCCTCTTCTTCCTCGGTCCGTCCATCCCAATACATACACTGTTTTCTCTACTGATTCTACATTGTATTGTATCTCCATGAGGAATCCCATAAAGTTGTGTTACTCAGCCCAACAGCCTTGGAAGACTTTACAAGCTATGCAGTCAGTATCATATGACATGTTCGAAGGGATGGAAGGTATATATATACAGTCTGTAGTTGAGCGAATCATACTCAGCCCGCAGTAGGGGGCCCGTAGAGTCGAAGAACATGGGGGAACTGCTTATTCACCATTTGCCACCACGGGTGCTCCTGAGGTAGACCGGTGAACATGTTATTGCAAGACGACTTCATGCTCTCTGTTGGCTCGTCGTGGCTGTCGTCAAGGATGAGCATATATGTGTAGTGGATGCCCAGGTAAGCCATGTCTTCCTTCCTCAGAGGCTGTAGCCCAACTGTAAACCACTATGGTAACAATGGTTTAGAGCTAGGCTTGCGGCTTTCTCGGGCTCGCTTCGGCCTGTCTCTGTCTCTTGTCATAAGCAAAGTGCCTGACCGCCTGCTTATACGCATAGTGGAGCTTGGCACGGCGCTCTTCCACTGTATAATTAGTGTTGCTATGCCCTATCGTTTCCAAAATTCGAACGACAGAGTTCACATAGTAGTCAGTAGGGAAGTGGAAGCAACTTGACTTGGCATAGTTAGTTGTTAGCAAATAAACTATGAGTCGTGTTGACCTAGCTGGTTGAGAGAGAGGAGAAAGAAAATCAAACAAGGGGATAAGCAAGGTCCTATCCGCCTGAGGGAGAAACGCTGTCTCAATATTAGTGCGACGCAGAAGCTAATGCGGATGATAGGATTGCTTTAACAGATGTGGGGGCAGGCTAATAGGAGCCACGTAGATAACAGCTTAACAGACTTAAATAATAACTATTTTGGGTGCGGGCCGCCATTTGTTGTGTAGCATCTGTCACCTCTGCCCTGCAACATAGTCGCGATGGCCGAAGCACGGCTTTCGGGTGTTGAACCGCCCTGGGGTAACACTGCAGGTGTTTCGGCGTTCCTAAAGGACTTCGAGCTCGGGATCTGCCACCAAAGCGACGGTGGCCAAATGGGTAAGATAAATATTTTGGTGGGTTGTCAAAGATATTACATTGTATTTTGATGTATAAATTTAACATCCAAATTCCACCAAGTTTAAAGCAGATTATATTAGTATTAGCAGTCCAGTCGTCTTACTAATTAATTTCTAACAAATCTTTGTAAAAAGTCAAGTTGTTTTGCTTGAGATATAGAACCACAAGATATACCCTTCATTACGGTGTTTTGGACAATATATGCCATTGGAAGGAAATATTCTGTCCACTGCATTACTCTTACTCGATTTTGATCCATCTCTAAATATAAGGGATGTCAAGAACTGGTCGGCTATTTGGTACGCCATCGTGTTTTACGATGAGAACCTGGTGCAAGCCCTTCTGGGAAGGGGTAGCGATATATGAACGCCAGATTACAAGCTCTTTTCACCATTCAGCCTTGCTATTGCCAAGGAGACCCCGAGAATTACCCGGCTGTTACTCTTTCATTCAGATCCCAATTTAGGAAAGGCCCTACTAGAGGATGTCACTACCAGAAACTGTCTGTTCCGTCACGCCGTGCAGGCATGCCTTCATGATGTTATCGCGCTACTCGTTGCCCATGGCGCAGATCCTAATTCTAGAAATAGAGATAGTCAGAGCCTATTGCATCAAGCCATAAAGTAGTCTAACAATTGCTCGCCTATGAAGAGACTCTATCAATATAAAGGACAGACGGTCCTACGCTACTCTCTATATCGCAGAAGAATATAGCAATAAATTGATTATACGGCTTTTCTTAGCCTATGGTGCTATAGATATCAATGCCCTAGATATTGATAGGGCAACAGCACTCTACTTAGCTATAGATACAAAACATATAGCTATAGCCCTATAGATTCTCGTAGAAGATCATATAGACATTAACGTGGCCAGTTAAATTAGTAGGACAGCTCTCCACTATAGGGCGAGAACGGGAAATATACCGATTATATATATCCTTTACGCTAATAAGGGTCTATATCCTAACGTTCACGACGACTAGGGTTAGGCGTCCCTTACCTACGCTACTTCTAATAATAATTTACTTATAGTGGAACTCTTCCTCGTAAGGGGAGATATATAAGTGAAAGTATAATAGGCCCCTCCACTATCCTATACTACGAAACAGGGTTATATAGAAGTTATACGTTAATTACTTTAATTTAATACTATCGATATTTATCAGCAATTTTAGAATAGCACGCCTCTCTATATTAGCTCCGAGATAGGCCACCCGGAGGTTATAAGGCTACTCGTAAATATATAACATCCCCGGACCTTAATTTCAAAACTTATATAGGAGTTTCCTTAGCTGCTTACCATAGTCATTTAGCTATTATAAATCTCTTACTAGTGGAAAATCGGCTGGATGTTACCGCTACTAATAAATTCGGGGACACGGTATTATATAAAGCAGCTCGGGATAGACACGAATAGGTTGTTAAGCGTCTCTACAGGGATACTCGGGCATAATATGCTAGTGATGTGAAAAGGGCCATTGAAGCAGCTTTTAACTGTAGAATTGCGCTCTACCTTAAAAGGTCACTTAGATAAGGAGGGCAACTTTTCGCACTTGGGCTTGAACTATAGGTAGGCTATGAGTGCTTTGTTGGATTCATCTCTTAGCGTCTAGGCTCCAACAAATCATGTAATTCACGCATATCTCCCTTAGATATGGTTATCAACACGCCCGACAATATTTTTATCTCTTCGTTCTCTTACTCCTATAAAGTAGTTCGCTTGTACCTATAACCAACCTCTAATGTGCAGTCTTGGGTCACTCTTCTCCTTGAATTACGCTATCGGTAAATCAGAGTTATAGCATAGGCAGTGATAGGTTAAGAGTAGCGTGGCATGGCAGGTGGTATTGTCATTGATAGTTAGTTAACTCGCAGAATAGTTTGGCTTTTCAAATGGAAATTTTAGCTACAACGGGCGGGTGATCAAACCTTGGCTCGCTCCCAGATAAAGTGATCAGAAAAAGAAATATGAGCTTGTTATTGCGGATTGAACACCTCCTTCAAAACCTCTATTTAAGAGAGCCGTGAAGGTTTCCACAGCCAGCTAACGTTTCTTAACCGACTCAGCATCCCTTTTCTTCAACATGGTTCTTGCTAGATTCTGCCTCATCATTGGTTGCGGTCTGACGCACTGAGGCAAGAGAGGATTTACGGAAGGGAAGCTTACTAGGAATCAAGTACCTGAGTCTGAGTAAGTATGTAACAGGTGGGTGGATGGACTTAAGAGGAGAACAGCTGTTTAGTGATAATACATTGCTACGTAAGAGACATTACCGATTCGTCCATCGTCGAGAGTTAGAGAGTTTCATTTACCGTTCTGGAACCCATACAATACTGGTCACTGATTTCTGTCAAAGCATAAAACGAGTCTTACCAGAACTCGTTCAATGATTACATCCTGAGTCTTTAAAAATGGGTGACCGAAAGAAATATATTTGAATAAACTCGAGTCACGATCGTTTCTTCTTTCAGGTAAAGAACCTCTCGCTACTTTCACGATTTCAGAGACAAGCCCACCCCGACAAAGAGGCTAGTCATTTGGTCGAGATTCTGAACACGCATAGCAATTGACAATGAAGAGAGTTTCTGTGGTTATTGCCAAGTACTCAAGCTAGTCGATTACCTCAATACCTTGTATGAAAGGGCTCACATGTGCTTATGCAGTGCGGGTATCGTTCGATTGAATGTGGCAAATGGAGGTAACCGCTGAGTAAAATTACTACACGTATATGTGGCTGAAGTCGTTGACCAAATTGTAATACCACCGCAATATTTTTGGATATATAAGTGTGCTCGATAGGTTATGAGTTGAGAACGATTACATCGATCACTCATCACTATTTTTGAGCTATCTAGCGGTACGGCTCGCGGTTCGAAGCCGTTTGAAGACTTGCACTCTTAGACTCCGTAGATAGGGCTCTTCGCCGAACACGGATGGAAACCTGAATTGGAGGTATTAGATGATCACCCACAACCTTGTTGAGAGGCCTTCCTCCCTCCAGTGGTTCCAGCTCATAATTGATCATGATATAGGCAAAGAGCAATTTCATGAAATGGGACGCAAACCAACGACCGGGACTAGGGAAGGGGGCATTAGCATATTTCGTTCACGACTTATTATACTGAAATCACATACCAAGAGCCCCTGGCATGGCCAAAAGGCAGGAATGTATCGCTAGTAGTCACCATAAGAGTTCGTTTGGCTACTTCGGTGGGCACAAAGCGTAATGGACTAAATATATCAGGCTGATCGTAAAATCGCTCATCTGCCTGGATGGCCAAGACCGGAACTCCAATCCACGCTCCTTGCGGAAGCTTCTGGCCATTTGGGAGTATCACGCCTTCTTTAGGCATCACCTGTCGCGATAAGCCCCGTAGAGTGGGTGGATTGCGTCGGAGGCTTTCTCGGAATACACTATCCAAGCGATGCAATTTCAAAAGCGAAGTCGAGCGGTTCCAGTCATCTTCCGTTAGTAACGTCGACTCGGACTCTTCCCGCAATAACTGGACATAGTTGTGTTGCGGGTCAGACCCCAGAAGGTCAACAAGCGCGTGCGTAGTTATCGCCACAGATGATGAAAGTGCTCCCGACATCTAGGCAACGAATACATTAACAACTTATTAAACATAAACATAGATACGGTAGATTGGATCACGAATCAGAGCGACTTACCAGGAGAATGAATCTGCTTGCTAACGACTTGCCATTCGTGATCGTTTGGTCTTTCATGTTAAACGCGGCGCGGCACACCCAAGTGATCAAATCTTCTGGCGGGGAATAATCGAAGATTGGGTCGTGGATCTTACGCTGCATGTTCTCAAACCGCTCGGAAAACACCGGCCCGACATGCCTTGTGCATATGGCCCGATAGTACGCCATTGGTAAAGGACATAGAGAGCCGACGAATCGTCGAAACTGCCACGGAATTAATTGTCCGACCAGAATAATCCCTATACCGAACCAAGTCGAAAAGCCCGAGAGGCCATGCATGAACTTTTCGTTATGAGACAAAGAATGACCAAACAGAACGCGACCGGTCGACTTGAACGTAAGTTCCTTCATCGCGCTGTGGACATTAACTTCTGACCACTCTTCAGTGTTCATCCCAAACACTTTATCCACAGACTGACGTAGTTCATCGACCAGATCCGCCTGCACTTTCCCAACGTTCCGGGTCAGGTGAATACGAATTGCTTCAATGATCGCGAAGTCGGAAGTAATATCCAATGCGGGCAGAATGTAATTGAGGCCTAGCCTTTCGCCCTGAACCTGCCGCGAGGATAAGATGTCCTCGGGCTGGTCGACGACCCATTTGATCCATTCCTGCGGCAGCATCACTTGAGGTTCGAAACCCGTCGTGGGCAGGAGGAACGGTATCCCGGCAACGTTGAATTTTTTATAGGCTGACATCATCGTGGTAATACCCGTGGTATATTCACGCAGACAGGCTCTAACCTCCGCCAGGAACTCATTGGGTCGTTTGCCTGCCCACTGAATCCCAGGAGGGACTCGCTGGGGGCGAACCCATGTGCGACCGATGAGCACTAGTAGCCCGAAGGCTAGTGCACCATAAGTAGCGAGTATGGAGTTGGAGGTCCAAGTAGTCATTTGAACCAGAAAGGAAAGAGAAACGAAAAAGATGAGAGATAGAAATAAATGACAGAAGTAAAGAAGGGTTGGCGGATAAACCAGGTTGACCAGCAGTGCTACGGAGGATTTCTTTTTTTTTTTT
>MLQL01000111.1:0-11510 GCA_002072365.1 Penicillium flavigenum | reverse complement strand
AAAAAAAAAAAGAAAAAAAAAAGAAATTATGGACGCTTGAGCCCTGTGGGGTTCCTCGATTTCGAAGGTTGTGGATGCGCCGATCTGTCCCATCGCGATTTGGCTGAGATCCCGAGATCCATCCGAGATCCATCAGAGATCCATCAGAGATCCATCAGAGATCCATCGGGTAGACTGATCGACAATCTTCACATGCACACTGATGTTTTCTGACCGAGACATTATCCGCCATAAGCCAAACTCTAGTGCATTACTATGTGCCCTGAAGTCATTGGTTTGGGAGATCGACAATCCTTACGGAGTATTATGCCTTGCATCCATATCTTCATCGGGTCATGTCGGCTTCCAGCCGTCGATCGTCCGTCTGATCTCTCGATCGGGTCTCAGCCGAAATCTCTCACCTCACGTGTTGTACTAACTCTTTGTATCCATTAAATTTGATTGTTCTTGTAGATACGAAGTATGAATTCGATGTGTCTATGTGTGACCTGGCGGGATACGGATAAATTTGAATCTTTAACATGGCAGCAAACACAATCTGCGTCAATTCGAAATCCACGGCTGCAAACTTATTGGGCCAAGTACAACATGCCCTTCGCCAGGCAGCAAATTACTCAATCCAGCACCAACATCAGGACGGCCATTGGTGTGGTGAGCTGAAATCAAACGCTACAATCACGGCCGAATATGTGATGCTTCGCCAGGCCTTGAACCTGGACATGACAGTAGATCGCAATGAACTAGTTGCTTGGTTCTTGTCAGATCAAAACCCAGATGGATCATGGTCACTCGCACCGGGCGATCCTGGTGAAATTTCGACCTCAGTCGAGGCTTATTTTGCATTGAAACTCCTTGGTGTTGAGCCAGACACATCGATCATGCGAAAGGCCCGAGATTTCATTATCTCTGCTGGTGGTGTCGCCAAAGTGCGGATCTTCACGCGCTTCTATCTCGCAACCTTCGGGCTTTTTCCATGGAGTGCGACCCCAGAGCTTCCTGCAGAGTTAATCATGATACCCAACGCTGCGTTTATTAGCATTTACCGACTTGCATCGTGGGCACGCAGTACCATCGTACCTCTTCTTATTGTTTCACACCATCGTCCAATATTCGCCCTGCCAAACGGCAAGTCCGACATAAATGATTTTTTGGACGAGCTATGGGTTATTCCAGCACAAAAGAATGTGCCCTACTCCCCACCCTTTCGGCAACTTGTGAAAACCGATGCCGTGGCCGCGAGCTTTGTCGTTATTGATGGCATTCTGCATATACTCGGTGGATTGCGTAATTCTCCCACGCGTTATTACGCTAGACGGAGCTGCATCGACTGGATTCTGGAACATCAAGAGACAGAAGGCGACTGGGCTGGGATCTTTCCGCCAATGCATGTCGGTATATTGGCATTATGCCTTGAAGGGTACACACTTAAGGATTCCCCCGTTCGAAAAGGGCTCGAGGCCATCGAGCGCTTTGCATGGTCCGATGAAAGGGGCAAGAGGGTGCAGGCTTGTGTTTCTCCCGTGTGGGATACAATTCTCTCCACTATCGGACTTTGCGATGCTAACATGGCCTCACATCACACTGCTCATGCTATAAATTGGATCAAAGATCGCCAGATCTGTGGTCCAGAGGGCGATTGGAGGGTCTTGAAGCCAAACATCACTGCAGGTGGATTTAGCTTTGAGTATTTCAACCGATGGTACCCTGATGTGGATGACACCGCTGCTGCGGTTCTGGCCATGATCAAACAAGATCCTCAACTGAAAGACTCCTTGCTTCCGGTTATCAAGGCCGTACAATGGATTCTTGGTATGCAGAACAATAACGGCGGATGGGGTGCATTTGACATCCACAATGATCGCCTGTTCTTGAACAAGATTCCCTTCAGTGACATGGAGGCGCTATGCGACCCTTCCACCGCAGATGTCACGGGCCGGGTCCTCGAGGCATTCGGACTTCTTTGCCAAGGAACCAGAAAGCTCCCAGTCAACCTGGTCAGCGATATGAGTGCTGCCTGCAACCGTGCAGTTCTGTATCTCAATTGCACACAAGAAGCTACCGGTGCATGGTACGGCCGGTGGGGAGCGAACTACATATACGGCACCAGCAATGTGGTCTGTGGCCTAGCTCTCTTTTCCAAACAGGAAAACTACAAACAAATTGTGGCGAAATGCCTCGGTCTTGCACACGCGTGGCTGAGAGAAATTCAAAATCCCGACGGTGGATGGGGGGAGACACTGGAATCTTACAGAAAGCCCGAATTGGCTGGCCATGGTCCCTCTACTGCTTCGCAGACAGGTTGGGCCTTGATGGCGCTCCTCGCCCATCCTCAACACAACCAGAAGGCGATCCAAAGTGGGGTGGAGTATCTGTTGCGAACGCAAGCTCTATCGGATTGTGCTGAAGAAGCATCATGGCCAGAATCCCGCTACACAGGTACAGGCTTCCCAAACCACTTCTTCTTGGGGTATAGTTTATACCGTCACTATTTCCCTATGATGGCCCTGGGACGATACGCAGGCATGCACGGTCGGGCGTAAGCAAAAATTTGGTAGCCATGTTGTAATATGAGTTTTGACTTTGTGTCGCCAGGTCTTGAGATTTCGAGCCCTTGAACGGCAAGCCGCAATGTGGATGGTGCTGGACGTGTTTTTCGGGGCAACTTCATGGCGGACATGTGCTTTTCATTTATGTTCGGAGCTCTAATAGTACAGAAACCGTGTTGTTCAATTGTTCCCATGTTCGACATTATACTGTTCATAATTTTGTCCGGTATTGTTAAGGTCCGAAAATGAGCCACGCCTGCCATGATGTGGTCCAAAGCCTCACGCGCCCAGTCTCAAGCATTAACACAAAAAGCCAAAGAAACACGATCTCTTGTATGACTACTTAGTTGCTAGTGGTAAGTTACTGCTCCATACTTGCTCCAAAAGTCTATATCACCTCTATGACCCCGGTAGCTGATCACGATGCCGAATGTTTGATCACGTGTACTTGCATGTGATTGACAGTCACTTTCCCATTTTCCGCTTACCTCGCCTATAACCTGTGCTCACCTACGCTGAGTGGAATTGAGTCGTGCCGACCGGCGAAGCGGTGTAGAGGTGGACGGATCTCGCGGTAGATAGGATACCGAGACTGCCTAGGGAAACCCCAGATCTACCTGGGTTCTTGTTAAGTAATTGCCCAGGTACTTACTTAATATGTCCTAGCCATGCTATGCGTTCGCACAAGTGTGATATCAATTATTCGGGCTCTCTATAATTAGTTAGGAGACCCTTACTCAATGTTGCTCCTGGTAGAAGGGTATATAGTGCCGTTCGTCAAGAATATACACTAGTGGGGCATCAGTCTGGCCACACCACGTTTGACTTGAGAGAAAGCAAGTAGAATGAATTGGTTACAGTACATATTTACCCTTAGGACGCAACCCAACCCAGGCCCCAAACGGGTATGTTTTCTCTGGAGGCGGCATGGCTAAAATACGCTGCTGAAATAGGTACCCAACTCACGCATAATCTCTCAAATAATACCCTATGTGGTTGGAACATTCATTTAGACCACAGAAAAATCTCAAGGAAATCAAAAACAACATTTCCTTCATTCTGGGTGTCTTTTCTAGACTATACACAACTAGGTCACTACCTTCTGAACTTAGGATCCATAATGTGATCAATGAATTCTCCGAATCTAATCAATTGTTTTTGATAGGGGTGACCCTAAAGGCCATGGGTTCCGTCGGCTCTGATACCGGCCCCAGTTTCTTTTCAACGGTGGAGGCATTTGTCACTTCCAAGTCCACCTCCGTCAATAACACCGCCAGGAACACTTTGACTTGCTGTAAGACAAAACCGGTACACGGGCACCGTCTGTGTCCTGTGAGAAACGGCAAGTATTTGCACTGGCTCTCCGTTGTATTCGGGAGGAGTCCATCCCATCGATCCGGTAGAAAGCGTGAGGCGTCCTGGCCCCAAATATGAGGGTCTTGATGTAACATCGCAATAGAAACAGCCACACGAGCCTCCACGGGAACGACAAGGTTGGCACCAGATTGAGTTTGCATGCTAAGTGGGCGATCAATAGCCCGGGCGGTAGTCGGGATCGGGGGGTGCAGGCGAAGCAGTTCGTTTACCACCGCATCGAGATAAGGAAGCCGCGAAAGTAACAGCAGCTCCTTTTGATGGTACCATTCACTTTCTTGGAGCTCGGCGCGGAGTTTCTGCTTCACCTCGGGGTAGAGGGATAGCTCCTTCAGCGCCCAGAGGAGGAGAAGCGTCGGGGCAGGAAACCCGTGGGAGAAGATTTGCCTCGCGTGGGCAAGAACATCCGGGGTGATGGGTTGTGCTGCGCTACCGCCTGTCTCGTGAGATATAATCTGGAGGAAGTTCATTTGCTCGCGGGGTTTCACGGCCTCCGGGTTAAGGAGGTCCAAGTTGGCCTCCAGAAGTTGAAGGACACACTTTTCAATCCTTTCATGAAGATCATTCTCGAAGTAATCTGGCTCTTCAAATTCTCGACCGCATAGAAAATTTATTACGGTGTGATGAAGTGGATGCGAAATACTTGCCGCCATCTGTACATAATTGGCGAACGGCTCCTCCCAATCCCTTGTACACTCGGAGGCATTCTCCAACCCTAGCCCCAGACACCAGACCGCGTCCATGGCATAATCCTGCAGGTGACTTTGGAGGTTGCCACCCAATCCTACGTCTCGGAGCCTTTGAACATGGCCAGCCGCGATCGAGATCAGCTTAGGATGAAAACCCTCCATAGCAAGTCTGTTATGGAAACCCCGGGTCATATCAGCGTGCCAATGTCTGGCGACATCACCGTCAGCGGTAATCAGGGCACTGCGAATGATACGTTTGCCGGTTCCAAAAGGGCCTCTAGTCTGAACGCCGCACCGACTAATAGATTCCGCATTTTTGACAAACACCTGTCGGATCAAGGTTGGGTCTCGAAGGTATATCAAGGGCACGTCGCCGATAAGCGTCCAGGATATTCCTTCCTCGGCGGCTGCGTTGAATAGAGCTCTCATCGACGTTGAATAGAAATCATCGGACCATTTCTCTGACAGGAGACCTAAGGTAGGAAAGCAGGAGATGTATGGAATGTCAGGAAGCGGATTGTTCCGGAGACCGAAAATGGCGTATAACACTGCTGATATTGTCTGGAGCATTCTGACTGCTAGAAAGGGGATTCAACCGGCTGATGAGTGATATTCCACGGCTGATATGAGCTTAAGGGTGGGTGAAAAATGCAATCAAACAGGGAAGAATAGATCAGGCGTGATGAACACCGATTCTACATTCTGGAGCCAATGCAGGATGATGATATTCATTAGTGACTTCCAAGGATACGTGTCTGGTATCAACCGCGGCAAAAACCCCAAGGCCGCGCAGAAGTTTTGTGCGTGTTTGCAGAACATACCCAGCTGAACAGATTAACCCGAGAATTGCTCTAGCTTGTGGGGCACTCCCCGAATTGGAACAATATATCGGCAGAAATACCCCGATTTATGAATTGATCAACAAATGAGCTGGATGCGAGCTGAATATGGAGCATACTACTGCATACACCCCAGCCTAGTCGTCGCTAGTCAGTCCCTCGTATCGCAGCTGAATCATATTTGTGTTTGTTTTATTTTAAAAAATATTTCTCGCGACTTTCTCGCGACTTTCTCTTGTCCTTTAAAAAATGGACAGTTTATCGCGTTAATTTGGGGAAATATTCAGTCTTTATCTATATTGTCTTACGTAAATCTACTTTTCTTGTTCCCTATTCCGTATGTTTGGTTGGACCTTAGACTGGTCCCGTCTAATTGTCCGGGCTGGTGGAGCTCTCTGCATGGTGAGGTGGCAGCCAATATCGTTTATTATGATGCAATATAACAAACTTTGTGCCCCCTCTGGGGCTGGGCCCGAAAGGCAGGGCTCTCACTTTACTGCCGATCGATGCATTAGCACACAGTCCCCTTATTAAATGTCCATGATCTCTGCTTCAAAAAGTCCAACCCTTCAACATGGTCCATTATAAACTTTTGGCATGCCTCTTCGTACCCTTCCTGCTGTTGACCACCTGGCGTGCCTCTCACAGCCGCAGAGTTTCCATCAAGCTCCCCGAATCCGTTGATCAAAATGCGATCATTCGAGCTCTACACGATCAACAGAGCTTCATAAAACTAAATCCTGTCATTATAGACGTAAAACAGGTCCCGACAAAATCCAAATCATTCCCGGCCGAATGGTTTCAAACCACTAAAACTGGCGATTCAATCCAGACATACATGCTGAACAGCATAATTACGGTCATACCAGGACTTGGTCCATGGGGCCAGAAACACATTCAGTTTGGGACGTGGTTGAGAAACACTGAGTCGGGCATCAAGACATACGCTGATGCACCCTTTGGTGTATCTGTGGGAAGCCAGTGGATGGTCCAGCCAGACACTATGCGTGGTGCTGAAGGTAGGAATTCAGGCCCTCTTATCAGAATACCTTATTTAGCGCTTACTGGGATTTAGGATGGATGCTAGTAGTTGAGAGAACCGTCGAGTGTGTATGGTGGTTGATGCCTTTCGTGGCATACACGTACGATGGAGTCCATGCTAGCGTTAGTCGAGATTTGGTGAATTTAGCTGGGAACAAGGAGGCTTAATTTCACACAAGCCGGCTTTTCCTGGATCGGAATACATGGAAATAGGATCTGTGCTAATGAGCCGGCATGGTTTTTCTCTTTGGCGGAGTGATATTGTCTTTGGGTCGTCGTGAAAGTGGCTGTTTGTGCCCTAAGACGGGAGAAATAACACGACCTAAATTCCCAGAACCGGCTTGTTGTAGAGCTTGTCCAAAAGCGCAAGATATGTCTCATGTCTCTATATCCCACGAATCCTAAGACCAGTGTATAATTGGGGGCGCAAACGCGAAATCCGTTGAATGCTCCTATATATTTGCCTATGGAAAGGTGCGAAGTTCAAAAATGTTGTATTTCGGTGTATATCCTAGCTAGCCTGCTAGATCATTTCCCCTTTACCTTTACCTTGAATCACTTAAAATGTCGGCCGACTAATGATAAGTTGGATGGTGGGAGTAGATGTCACCAGCTCGTACAGACCACCAAATATTACCCCAGAGACCGCTTCAGCAATGCTTAACGAGTAGACTTCTCCAGAACCTAATTGGACCCGGACCTAACCTAACCTAACCTAACTTTGGGTTAGGTTTTGGGGCCAAACCTTAGACCTAACCTAGGTTTTAGGTTATACTAGATAACCTAACCTAACCCCTAGGTACCTAATTAGGCAACAAATTTAATAAATATACTAAGATCCTATAGCTATATAACTTATCTATTTTAGAGCTATAATTTTATATATTTCACTTTTAACTTTTATCTCGAATTTCGACCTTATAGCTAGATTAATATAATATTATATTTTAAATTTATATATAAATGTAAAGGATAAAGATCCTTTCAACTGTGAAACGGGGTCAGCTGATATAGGTGTGTCAGACATACGGTGTGGCCGAAGCGAGCGGGGTTCGTCATATGACCGGCCCTGTTTCGTGGCCCCACTGTCCACTCTATAACCTAAGGGACCCCCGGACCCCCCTAAATCCTGATAAGAATTAGTCTTAGCATATAGAGATAATATATTAATCCCCTCCTAGAGCTATTATATCTTACCCGGTTAACAGTCCTTACACCTATAGACTATATATCTTTATATTTCTAATTCTTCATCTTTAACTACCTAAGATATAATAGCTCCCCTAACTATATATAGTAGCTCGCGAAATAATACTAAAGCGCCCGAGTATCCTACCTAGATCGGTAGCGAATCGGGGACGCTCCTATAAATCGAAGAATAAAGGGAGACCTAGATCTAAGAGGACTCCCCTAAGTAAAGAAATAAATCGCTTAAAGGAAATACCCGGCTCGTTAATAAAACGATCCGAAACCTTAAAGCCTAGGCTATAGAGTATAAAGCTAGAGCGGCTCTATAAGAAGGCCTCCTCGTAGCCTAAAAATTAGTAGTAGAAAATAAGGAAAAGCTTTAAGCCTATTAAAAACCTATAGGACGGTCCCGAATCGACCGCGGTTTATCCTTAGAGAGTGAGTAAAGCTAAAAGGGAGAGATTAAACGAGATATCGGCAAATTCGAAGAGGATTTCGGTATTAAATAGAGAGAGGATTAGCTAAGTAACCTTAATACACTCTTTAAGGGTACTCCGAAGAAATATATCTTAGGGACTTAGAAGATCCTTATAGCTACTAACTATCTCTATACTATATATAAAGGAAAGTAGGTGATTTATAAACGAAAACACCCCGAAGATATATCGAATTAGGAAGCCTTCCGAGAATAGATAAAAACGCTCCTTCGGAATTTATATAATATTATTATAGATATCCTTATCAAATTTTAAGAAGTTATAATAAAGCCTTTATAGGACCCTTATAACTTCGAAACCTACCTCGAATCGCTAGAGAATTACCTACTAAAATAGGATAAAGAGTAAAGAGCCTAGACGCTATTTATAAAACTATAGAAACCTCTCCGAGACGTTATAATTACTACTAGTAACGGTACACTACCTACTACCCGGGACGAAATGTCGAAGGTAGCTTCTACCCTCTACTACGTCCACTTTATAAACTAGAAAAGGAAGGAATTCTACCCCTAATACTAAGATAAATATAGGCGGGGAAACTATTATAATTCGATATCGGATCACCCCCGTACCGATATATAAAGAGATAGAGGACGAGGATAGCCTTAAGAAAGAGGCTAGTTTAGAGGTAGAGCCCGGGGACGTAGATTCTTAATATACCGAGGGAGATCTCGAAATTTAGTAAATACTACTATATCTATAGAGAAGGGAAACGGTACCGTATCGGTACCGGAAGGCGCTTATTTTATCTACTAGGATAAAAATCACTAGGTAAATAAGTGTCTATAGTAAGGTACTCTAGTCTAAGCGATAAGAGTAAATTAGTCTAGATAGTCGGGAAAAGTTAAAGGGCTAGAGTAAATCCCGATTTACTAGCTCGATACCCGCTAATCGGGACCGCCGTACGTCTTTATATACTAATTACCCTTTAGAACGGTAGCGAAACGTACGCGGACCTAGACACTAGCGCGGAATATAATATAGTTAGTAAGGAGTTCGCCTATAAAAACGGACTACTAGTAGCACCCTTTTATCTCTATCGATAAAGGGCGTCGCCCTAGACCGACTCCGTACCTATAGTATATCTTAGGTACTATTTATAATAAGAGACTCTCGAGGTATCGAAAAGATAGCTAAACGAGCCTATATCGGTATCGATAGAGACCCGAGACTTAAAGGAAGCCCTCTTCTTTTATCTAGGACCTTTATAAATAAGTTCGACGTTATCCTATATCCTAATATTAATAAATAGTAGTTCGGAGTAAAGAGTTTCGAACTCTAGAATCTTTATAAATTTATAAAATAATCTAGAAACGCCGCTATTATCTACGCCCTAATTAAAATACTAAAGGAAGTATAGCTACTAGATAAAAATATAGGCGTATCGAAACTAGATCGGGATCGAATTCCCCCCGAACTAGAAGCGTATCTTAATATATTCGACTATAAAAAATCTGGTATACTACCGAGGATAAAGGTATTAGACTATATAATTAAGCTCGAAGAGGGTAAAGCCCTACCTTTTAGTCCGATCTACCCTCTCTTATAAATAGAGCTTAGAGAGCTATAGGCCTATCTTATAGATAATATTAAGAAAGGAAGAATCCGGCCTTTAAAGAGCCCGGCGGGAGCACTAATCCTATTTATTCTAAAGAAAGATAGAGGTTTACGTTTATATATAGATTACCGGGGACTTAACCGCGTTTCGGTTAAGAATCGCTACCTATTACCTCTTATTTTAGAAATCCTTAACCGCCTCTCCGGAGTAAAGTGTTTTAGTAAGGTCGATATTAAAGACGTTTACTACCGGATTCGCCTATAAGAAGGTAACAAATAGAAGATAGCTTTTAGAACTAGGTACGGCCACTTTAAATATATAGTTATACCTTTTAGTCTATTAAATATACTAGCTACGTTCTAGAGCTATATCTATATAGCGCTAGTAGGGCTAGTCGATATTATTTATATAGTATACCTAGATAATATCCTAGTATTTATAAAGGATCGAGGATCCTATATAATAGCGCTTTAGTAGATCTTCGAAAGATTATAAAGAGCTAAGCTCTATATTAAACCTTTAAAATATATATTCTACTAAAAGGAGGTAGAGTTCCTAGGGTTTATTATAGATAGTTCGGGAGTAAAAATAGACCGAAGCCGTATCCGCGTGATCTAGGAATAGGAAGAGCCGAAAAGCTACTATAATATCTAGGTTTTCCTAGGATTTTATAACTTCTACTACTATTTTATTTAAGGGTATTCTTATATATCCCTACTACTTATATCGATAATAAAGAGAAGTAAAAACGGTAAAAAACTAGGCTAAGTGAAGCTTAATAATACCGAATCGGTAGCGTTTCGACGCCTAAAATAAGCCTTTTAGTCGGCTTCTCTATTATATTATTTTAACCTAGAGAAATATATTAGATTAGAGATAGATACGTTAAACTAGGGAATAGGAGGAGTACTCTCCTAACCGGACGATAAAGGACGATAGTACCCGGTCGCTTTCTAGTCGAGAAAGTTCTTAGGACCTAAGCTTAACTATATAATACTAGATTAGGAGCTATTCGCTATCGTTTATTCCTTCTAGTATTAGAGATACTACCTAGACGGTAGTAAGTATCCTATTAAAGTGTTATTAGATTATACTAATCTACGTATATTTATAATATAGTAAAAGCTTAATAGCCGATAGGCTCGTTAGTGTATATTTCTTACACCTTCTAACTTTATTATAAAGTATAGGCCTAGAAAGACGAACCCTATAGATAGGCTTTCTAGAATTCTAAACTCTAAATAAGTAATCGTAGGAGAGGAATTAACGACCCCGATTTATAAGCGAATCGTAGGCGATCAACCCCTAGACCTAAAAGAGGCCGAAGAGGGAATAGCTCTAACTATCTAAAGGATTTTAGAAGCTAAAGATCTAGACGTAGATTATAAGTATAATTTAGATAAATATAACTCGGAATTCTAGCCTAGATTTAGTTAAAAAACCCTATAGGGAAATCCTAAATCTAGTATATCTATCGAAACGATAGTAAAACGCGCGAGAATAGATATAGATAACTAGTCTAAATAGTAAGAATTATATAACGAATTAGATATTCTATTCGATTTTACGGATACTAAAAGTGTAGTAATCTAGTCTATTAGTATAGACACTATAAATATTCTCGACTAAGTAGGAAAATCTAGTTAGATAACCTAGAGACGAACCGCCGAAAAGGTAACGTATCGTTCTCGAAACCTAGTAGTAAAGGCTAGTTAGTAGACGCCTTAGGATTACTATAGTACCGAGGACGTCTATACGTGCCGAAAAAATAGGGCCTC
>MLQL01000110.1:0-27092 GCA_002072365.1 Penicillium flavigenum | reverse complement strand
TAAACTTTAAAATTTATAAAATTAAAAATGTTTAGCTTAATAATTAAACGGAGGATTCATTTTTATATTTAAAGATATTTACATATAATTGATCTAAATAATTAATATAAAATTTGATTGTATTTATTAAATTTTATTTTTATCATTTATACAATTTATATTATTTAACCTTCCATTTGTTCTCTTAATCATAATAAGAAATCTTTTATAGATACTGATTGTATAGCAATAGGCATAGAACTATGTAAAATACCACATATTTCTGAACATTGTCCAAAGAAAGTTCCAGGACGGTTTATGTAAACAGAAGCTTGATTTAATCTACCAGGGTAAGCATCTGCTTTAATACCTAAAGAAGGGCAAGCATAAGAATGTATAACATCAGCTGCTGATATAACAATTCTAGTGTGAGTTAATTCAGGTATAATAACTCTATTATCAACTTCTAACATTCTAAATTGACCTTCTTCTAAATCACTTTCTGGTACTATATATGAATCAAATTCTATAAATTCATCATCTTCATTTGTAAAATCAGGATATTGGTAACTTCAATATCATTGATGACCTTCAGCATAAACAACTAATGAAGGATCCATAACTTCATCCATTAAATATAATAATTTAAATGATGGGAATGCTATTAATATTAATATAAATGCTGGAGATATTGTTCAAATTAACTCTATTAAAGTACCATGATTCATAAATTTATGTGCAATAGGTGATTTATTAGCTAAAAAATTTCTTATAATTGAAATTATCATTCATGTAACAGTAAATAATATAATAGCTAAATAAAACATTATATTATTATGTAATTCTTCAATACCTTCCATTTGAGGTGATGCACTATCTTGGAAAAATAAACCCCAAGGAGTTGGAGCATCTAATTGTAATTTAGAAATATAATTATGTAAAAACATTTTTTATTCTTTTTATTGTAGTTATAATTTATCACACTAATTTATGTAAACTTTATGTAATCTTATATACATATACGAGTTAGACCGGTTTTGATCCGGCATCTATTTTCTTGACAAGAAAACCCTTTACCAATTAAGTTACTAACCCTATTTATATATATATATTTTTTATTTAATAATAAGTAAAATATTATTAATATATAATTTACTTATATATTAAAGAATAACCATTTCAAGATTTTATATTAAAATTAAATACTTGTCTACTTTCTATTTTTAAAGCATTTTTACCCAATTCAAAAGCAAAACCTAAAGTTAATACTAGAAAAAATACTATCATTATTAATAAACCATAAATACCATTAGTGTAAGCACTAACAACATAAGGATATATTAATAAAATTTCTAAATCAAATAATAAAAATAATAAAGCAAATATAAAGAAAGAAATACTAAATTGTGTTCTATTTTGTCCTAAAAAAGAATGAAAACCACATTCAAATGCGCTATCCTTTTCTTGATAAGGATTATGGGGTGAAAGTATTAAATTAACTAATAACAATATTATACCTAATACTGGAATTAAAAATAAAAAAAAAGTTGTTGTTGTCATATTTAAAGGTTTAAATTTTTATAAGATATAAATTTTATATTAATATTTTCTTATAAAGGTTTAAATTAAAATTAATTATAAAACTTATTATTAAATTAAAAAAATATATATATATAAGATTGACATTAATATATATAGCTTATAATTAAGCTACATATAATAATAAGAAAGCCATCATTAAAGCAAACAATCCTGTTGCTTCTGCAAAAGCAAAACCTAATATAGCATATGAAAATAATTGTCCTCTTAAAGAAGGATTTCTTGCTACACCTAGTATTAATGCACCAAAAACTATACCAATTCCTACTCCTGCTCCTATTAATCCTGTTGTGGCCATACCTGTACCTATAATTTTAGCTGCTTGTAACATAGTTTAAAATTAAATTATATTTACATATAGTTCTTTACAGTTAAATATTTTTTTTTATAGCCTTTATTTAATTAATGTAGCTTAATACCTCTAATACTTCAGAAATACCTTTCTCAATAATAGGGCTTTAATAGTCAAAGCTACTATTTAATTAAAATGGCTTAATATCTCTAAGATACTAGAAATTTCTACTTCAATATTCATAGCCTGAACTACTATTTCATTAGTTACAGGTGTAATTTCTCTTTCTAATGATATTAAAGTTTGATGTTCAGTTATTAGTTTGTTTAAACCGTCTAAACATTCTGTTAAATATTCATAAGCCATACGGTAATCTATATTATCATTACCTGACATATGTATAGAATAATTATTATATATAATATTATCAGTACGCATTTGTCCACTATATATAACGTCACTAAATGATACACCATTATCTAATGGCTCCATACCTACATTAATATCAACTACAGAGCTATTATCTGTTGGTATAGGATTAAATATTCTACCATCATTAACTAAATAATTATTATCTAAAATAATATTATTTTGATCAAAATTAGCATCTTCATTAAAATTAGCCTCTACAATTTCCTCATCAATATCTTCTAAATCTAAAATATTTAGATCAGGATTATTATCCATATCTTGCTCAGAATTAATCTCTCAATCATTAGAATGTGAATGTGAACTTTCACTACTTAAACTCTCATCTGACATTAATTTAGGCATATCTGCATCACTTTCTATATCATTTATATCAATATTACGACCATATATACTTTCTTCTATTTCTACAATACGAGTTTTTATATTTGCCATATAATCATCTAATAAAGTAATAGTTGATTGTATTTCATCTATTAATCTAAATGCTTCAATCTTTGTTTCAGCATAAGATTTCATATTTATAGCTAAATCTCTTAATTGATTTTCAAGTTGTGATGCATCTGATTCAATACTATCTAAATTTGTATTTTCATTCTCATTCTCATGTGAGAATTCAATACTCTCTAAAATTATATTTTCATTATCATTATCATTTTCATGTAAGAATTTAGCTTTTTTGTTTAAAGCATTTTCCCCACTAGGACCTTGATCAGATGAAGTGTCAGGTGATTTTCTTTTAACATGTACTGTTAATTCAGGATTATTCTGATTTATATGTTTTATAGCATAATCTATTGTTTCTTGATTTATGCTATCAGGTGTAGGTGATATATTTGGTATATTTAGATCAATAGTTTCTTTAGGTATTATAGGTGATTTAGGACTTAATGATTGTGTATTAATATTTCTTTTGAAAATTAATATATATAATGTTTTATTACGGTTAAGATTAGAATCTTGTTTTAATATTTGAGATTTAATCATAATAAAAATTTATATGTATTGTTTTTTTAATATGTTTAAATTTTATAATACTTATATACTTATTTATAAAGTATATTCTAAAAGTCAACATATATGTTTTATTAGATTTATATAATATAATAAAAATACTACTCTACCAATTTTAGTTCTATTATTTTATAAATTAATATATTTATTAAATTAGAATTCTAATTTAATAAATATAATTTAAACGTTAGGGTAGATACCTAGAATCGAACTAGGATATATTATGCCACAAATAATCATTCTACCTTTGAATTATATCTACCTAGATAAGATTATAAATCTAAGATTAATAAGATTATTAATATATACTAATTTTTATATATTAAACAAAAATAACATGTATATTTTATTTTTAATGCTTAGATTATATCTGTATTGTTATATACAATTTCAATAATTTTTTTTTAATTATGAATATTATATATTTTTTTTTGATGGATACATTATATCTATATCGTTTTATATGTAACGATATATTATCAATTTTAAAGTTATTATTTAAAGAGATTATTAAAATAATATCTTAAAATTATGATAATTCTATATTTTTTATTTCAAATATGTAATTATATAATAACTTATATTAATTATTATAATATATGTATAAAGATTAAGATTGTAAAGGTAAACTTGCAAAAGCATGAGGTTTAGGTGGACTAGTTAAACATCATTCTAAAGAACTATTATTTCTAGTAAAGTATACTTGGAAAGTATCACTAAATAATTGTGGAGTTAATCAAGGATATCTTGATACAGCTTTACCTTCTGTAAGTTGTTTATAAATAATAGTTAAGAAATATCATGTAGCTACAACACTAACAATAGAACCAATACTACTAATTAAATTTCAACCATAGAAAGCATCAGGGTAATCACTAATTCTTCTAGGCATACCTTGTAAACCTAAGAAATGTTGTGGGAAGAATGTTAAATTAACACCAACAAATAAAATTCAGAAATGAACTTTAGCTGCAAAATGGTCATAAGATAAACCTAATATTTTAGGTATTCAGAAATATCAACCACTAAATAATGCAAATACAGCACCCATAGATAAAACATAATGGAAGTGAGCTACAACATAGTAAGTATCGTGGAATGCTACATCAAGTGAAGCATTAGCTAATACAACACCACTTAACCCACCAATAGTGAATAATACAACAAATCCTAATGCAAAAAGCATAGGAGGTGTTAAATGTAAAGATCCACCATAACATGTAGCTAATCAACTAAATATTTTAATACCTGTAGGTACAGCAATAATTAAAGTAGCAGCTGTAAAATAAGCTCTAGTATCAACATCTAAACCAACAGTATACATGTGATGACTTCAAACTATAAATCCTAACACACCAATAGACATCATAGCGTAAACCATACCTAAGTAACCAAATACGTTTTTACTTGATGCTGCTGAAATAACTGTACTAATAATACCAAATCCTGGTATAATTAAAATATAAACTTCAGGGTGTCCAAAGAATCAGAATAAATGTTGGAATAAAATAGGATCACCACCACCAGCTACTTCAAAGAATGAAGTATTAAAGTTTCTATCAGTTAAGATCATAGTAATACCACCAGCTAACACAGGTAATGATAATAATAATAACACAGCTGTAATAATAACAGCTCATCCAAATAAAGCTAATTTGTGTAAACGTATACCAGGACTTCTCATATTTAATATAGTAGTTATAAAATTCATAGCACCTAACATACTACTAATACCACTTAAATGTAAACCAAAAATAGCTAAGTCTACACTAGGACCACTGTGAGATTGTATTCCTGATAATGGTGGATATAATGTTCAACCTGTACCAGCTCCATTTTCTATAGTTGCTGAGAATATAAATAAAAATAAACTAGGAACTAATAATCAAAAACTAATATTATTTAATCTAGGGAATGCCATATCTGGACCTCCTACTAATAATGGTAATAAGAAATTACCAAAACCTCCAATTAATGCAGGCATAACCATGAAGAAAATCATTAATATAGCATGTGCTGTAATTATACTATTATATAATTGATTATCAGATATATATTGAACACCTGGACCAGATAATTCTAATCTAATTAAAACTGAAAATGCTGTTCCAACTAAACCTGAAAATAATGCAAACATTAAATATAAAGTACCTATATCTTTCGCATTTGATGATAAAAATCATCTTTCTTGTCATTCTGTAGGTTGTTTAAAATTTAATATTGTACCTTCGTGGGCTATATCTGATACTGATCCAATATCTTTTGTTGAATAGTTACGTAAGTTATTTATATTTTGTAAATTATTAACGACGGGCAAAATTAAATTATTATTAAATTGTTTTTTTAGTATGTTTAAAGTAAAACTTTGTAAAACCTATAGCTATACTTCAAAGTTAAAAATAAACTTTGAAAAATAATATAATATATATATTATTTTTTTTTTTAATATTAAATTAGAATAATTTTTTTTTTTATTGTAAAATTAATTAAATTTAATATTTAAATAAATTACATTATGTAATTAAATTAAATTAAATAGTATATTCTAAAAGTCAACGTATGTGTCCTACTAGATATATATAATATAGTAAGAATACTATACCACCGGATTTTAACTTATATTAGTATATACTATTTATATAGCTTTTTTAAGGTAAAGTATAAAAGCCGGGAGAGAAATTCGAATTCTCATTCTTAATTCATGAAATTATTGTTCTACCTATTAAACTATCCTGGCTAAAATAAAATAGATAATATATAAATATAAAAAATATATAATAATTTGTCTTATGTTGGGGCGACTCGAACACCCAATAGTAAATACCAAAAATTTATGACTTACCGATTAGTCGACAACATAAATTATGTGTATATATATAAATATGGGTAACAAGACTTGAACTTGCAAAGTATAAAACTATTCCGTCCTAAGCGGAACCTGTTTACCAATTTCAGCATACCCATGTCTATTAATATAAGTAGCCATGATAGCCAAGTTTGCTCGAGATAAGATTTGAACTTACAACCTAATCAGCTTCAATGATCCGCTCTACCAATTGAGCTTCTCAAGCGTTAATAATTAACAATATTAATAGTTATGGAGTTATCAGGACTCGATCCTGAAATAACGATATGCAAAATCGTCGTTTTACCAGTTAAACTATAACCCCTAATATATCCAAGAAACGATTCGAACGTTTACGGCTTGCGCCACTTAAGCTTAAGTTAAGACTGTCTACCAGTTCCAGCACTCGGATTAAATAAGACTAAAATGACTTGAACATTTACTCAAACCATCATGAGTGGTTCGCTTTAACCAATTAAGCTATAGTCTTTGGTAGCGAACTTAGGGGTTGCACCTAAATAATATGGACATGAGCCATATATGTTACTATTACATTAATTCGCTTTAAGAGATAGGTGATTTGAACACCTGGCCTTTCGCGTGTAAAGCGACAGCTCTACCAACTGAGCTAATCTCTTTATATTTTTAACCCAAGGGAGATTTGAACTCCCGCACTAACAGTGAAAATGTTATGTCTTAACCAGACTTGACCATTGGGTCTTTAAATTATATTTAAAATATATTTAGCCTTATGCGAGTATCGAACTCACTTCTACCGATTACAAAACGGTTGCATTACTTTTATGCTAAAAAGGCTTTATTGTAATATATAAAAAAAATATTATAATGATATTAAATAATATTTAGTATACTTTTTTAAAAATTAGTACTTTATATCTAAAAATGTTATCATTCTTACAACTAAAGCCTATTAATTGTAATTAAACAATTATGCTCGTAGTGTTCTACTACGTATAAAAGTATCATAAAGTTTGCTTCGCGTTTAGATGCTTTCAACACTTATCTTTAACTGATGTAGCTTTCCTGCCATGCCTATGTTGTCAGGTTACACTATAAATAGTGTAACAATACCTTAGTATAAGTATTAATTATCATTATAACATATGTTATAATATAAATCATAAACAACAGGTAAACCAGAGATCAATATACCCAACTCCTTTCGTACGAAGGGGCTATCTTTAATCTACTTTATGTTCCTCTAGAAGATAGAAACCATACTGTCTCACGACGTATTAAACCCAGCTCATGTAGCTCTTTAATCGACGAACAGTCGAACCCTTCATGATTTCTGCATGCATGAGGATGAGCTAAGCCGACATCGAGGTGCCAAACCGCGCACTCAATTTGTACTCTCTTGCGCAAATTAGCCTGTTCAATTTATGTTATCATAAAAGATTCAGCTAGAAGCTGTATATACTTTTATTTCCATTTTTCTCAAAACGGTTCAGACTATTTCATCATCTTTATTAATTAATATAAGGGAGGGAAAATTGTAAATAAAAAGAAAAGATAAATTAAGTACTACTTACTCAACCTTTAACACCAAAAGCTCCAACACGTGAAGTTGAGTTAATTACAGTATATTGTAAATTAGCTTTATCATTTCCTCTTAACATTGGTGTAGGATAACCTTTAAATGAAGAATAAACATTTTCTAAATTTCCTTTATATTTAGTTCTACGTTGAGATCTAGAAGCTGAAAAACGTCTAGTTAATCTACCAGCAGCTTCTAATCTAACACCAGATACTCTTTTATATTTTAAATCACTTAAAATAATTTTTTTAAGGTATTTAGATTTAGTATTATCTTGTTGTAAAAAATTATCACTATTAAAAATATTAAAATTAAAAAATTTTTTAGATTTTTCTGCTAATTTAACATTTTTAATTTTTGCTTTTCTAATTAAAACTTTAAGATATCTTAAAACATTTCTTTTTTTTTTTAATTTTAATTCTAAAGGTTGAGTAAATATTTTACTATTAAAATAAAAATATTTTAAATTAATTATATTAAATTCAACATTTTTATTAAAAATATTTTTTACTAAACTTATTAAACCTTGTAAATAAGTATTTTCAAATTTTGCATTATTTATATAAAGCATTTGTTTATAATACATATAGAATTTTAATCTTTTAAAACTTTTTTTAATAAATCTTGAATAGTAAATATTTTGTGCTGTATTTACTTGAGTATTGTATTTAGGTAAAAGATTACTTAATAATATACTTTTTTGTTTATCTTTACACAAAATATTTAATCCTACATTTTTTATTAATTTTAATTTTCTAGCAAATTTAGCTTTTTTAAATAATGTTAAATATCTTTTTTTAAGTTTTAATAAGTAATTAAGTTTTTGTTTATTATAAACATATAATGTTATATTAACTTTATCATTAGTATGTTTAAATTCACCATCACTAATAAATATTCTATTTGTAGATATTTTTCTAAATCTACGACGTAATCTATTTTTTCTTAATAAAGATTCTAGTTGTAAATTATATAAATTAAAGTATGCTTTAATTAATTTCATTACATATTTACTTTTAATAGGTATTAAATTAATAGCATTTTTATTATAAGCATATATACTACTTTTTCAATTTCTTACAGCAGGTATTACATCTCTATTATAAATAGCTATACTAGAATCATTTAATCCTTTTTTTTTATATGTAGTATTTAATTTTGATTTTATAATATTTAACATATTTATATATATATATATATATTAATATAATTAATATAATTAATTATATAATATTAAAGCTTGGTAAACCAAGTCTAATACATTATTAAAAAATAATAATTATTATACAAATAGTGTTTTTAATTAATTAATAAAGATGTTGGGCGTTAAAAAAGGATTATTGTTAGCTATACTCACCTTTTAGTCGTTGAACGTCCTTATTTTAATTTATCTTAAAGATAAACACATGCTAAAATAAGTTTCGCTTCAAATACACTTAATTAATATAAGTTGTCTTTGAAATTTACCCAATATATTACCAATATTTTATAATATTGGAGGACTCACAGTTATAAATCCCTAGCGTAACTTTTTCTATAATCCAAGACCTTTCCTTAATGCATCTTGTGATCATATGCCCCGCTTACGCGACTGATAGACTTGTAGGTCAAACAGTAAAGCAAGATTTAGCCATTAAACTTTTAAAGTATTAATAAACATTATATTAATAAAGATAAATACTTTATTAATATAACAAATAAACTTTTAAATCTTTGAACTAAAATTAGTGCAAAGTCCAGTAAAGTTTAAAATACATCTATTCACCGCATAGTTAAAATCTTACTTAAAATAAAAAATAATTGTGGAATTTAATCGAATAATAACTGTATAATTATAATAATAATTAGAACAAATTAAAATATTTGTATATAAATATACAAGTTTACAATATGAACTTTGGATATACCCAGGTACTTTTTGTGGGATCTGTGCCCCGCATAAACTGCCTTCTAATCATTAAGAGTATATATAAGGATTCGAATAAAGGTGTTTCATTATTATCTCAACAACTACCTTATACACTATAAATCATCCTAAAATTTCACTCTTATAATTAGTAACAGTAAAGCTGCATAGGGTCTTCTCGTCTATCTAGAGGTAAACAGTATCTGCACTGCTATTCCAATTTCACTGAGACAATCATCGAGACAGCTGTTGCATCGTTAAATCATTCATGCAGGACCGCATTTAACGGCCAAGGTATTTCGCTACCTTAGGACCCTCATAGGTAAGGCCGCCATTAATCGGGGTGTCCTTCAAAACCTCAGTTAATAATCAAGGTAGATCCGTTACCCAGCCGACATTGGGCAGACATCACACTCAATACTTTGATTTTTTATCTTTGCAGAGTGCTGTGTTTTTATTAAACAGTCGTACAACATTATTTCATGATTCCTCTTATTATTAATTTAATTTTTCATATTTAATTTCATACTTTACTATATGTTAAATTTAATAATAATGGTCCTCCTTATTCCAAAGGTACAGAGTCAATTTGCCGAGTTCCTTAATGATTGTTCTCTCAAACGCCTTTGTATTCTCTACTTGCTTACTTGAGTTAGTTTCTAGGTACGGTTATTTATTGTTTTTTTTCTTTTATTTACCAGTATAACGTTATCTTTTCTATATATTATAATATTATTTATAATAACGTTTAATAGATATAGATATATCTATATAAGAATCTTGATATACAATTCAAATATAGCCTATAAATACATATTAATAATCTAATGGTAATTAATTATTAATAATTATTATATTATATTATTATAATAGATAAAGACTATTATTTGGTTAAAATATATTTATTTTACTCACTCTATTATATTTATAAATCACAATATTATAATAAGTATGTATTATATATTATAATTTACAATTTTATACCAATAAGTATGAGTATTAAATATTTTTCACTTCAAATAATAAAATAAACTTTTCCAGAACCTTTATTACTTATTAAAGGTTTTGGTATTATCTTATAAAAAAAGCACAAAACGTCATCAAAATTATCTTTTGATTAATTTTTTTAGACACCGATTTTAGATGAAACCATAAGCTTCAGGCGAGGCTAAAAGCCTTTTTCGTTACTCATGTCAGCATTCTCTCTTGGATTTAACAGATACTCATAAAATATAATAATAAAAATATATAATAAATCATATATTTTAGTTTTATGCAAGATCTTTAATATTTTAAGAAAAATATTAATATTTTGTTTAATCCAATGTTCCGCTACCCCACAAAATATTAAGCTACAACGCTTTAATTTTTATTTGTGTACAAGGTTTCGGTATATTATTTAGATCCGTTAAATTTTCGGCGTTTTTTCCTAATTTATTAATCAGTGCTCTGTTACGAGGTCTTCAAAAAATGGCCGCTTCTAAGCCTATTTCCTGATTGTTTTAAAAAAAAACATCCTTAATTTCACTTAACAATAATTTTGGAACCTTAACTCTTGTTCTGGGCTGTTTCCCTTTAGACATACAACCTTATCGCACTATGTCCGATTATTTAACATTCATCTTTGCCCTTCCGAGTGCAAATACTCTCCGGTAAAGTCACTACAACCCCCCGATGTTGACAAATATATTAAATATTGTCCGAGATCACAGTTCTGTACCTGCTAAGATGTTAATTAAATTACCTACTTACATAGGTTTCGCGGAAAACCAGCTATACTAGTCAGTTTTGTCTTTCACTAACTTACCACAGTTCATCGGATATCTTTACAACGATAACCCGTTCGGGCTTTTATAACCCTGACCATGGTAAGATCACTAGCCTTCGGGTCTAATTCTAGATACTAATTCATTTTTTCATAATTGGTTTATCTACGTATCTATCTCCTAATTTTATTAATAAATTTACATATCTATATTCTTATCATCTATTGTAAATGATAATATTCTAAATGTGTAAATGCTTATAAAAGAGATGTTACTTGCATCTAAAATTAACTTGCTGACCCATTATGCAAAAGGTACGCTCTTATTATTTATTTAAATTTTAACTTGAGCTGCTTATAAAACTACTATTTCAGGGTATTTCCCTCACGGTACTGTTACTCTATCGCTTATATATTTTTTTTAGCCTTAGAGGAAGGTTCCCCTATTTTTCAACAGATTTTTTTCCGTTATACTTAAATATACCATTTAGTATATTTACTATAAATAATTACTATATGGTAAATATAGTAATTATTTATTAAGGCTTTTGCTATTCAGAAGACACCAAATAACAATCTCGTTTGATTTCTTTTACTAAAGTTACTAAGATATTTCAATTCACTTTGTCTTATAATTAGATTTCTCTATGATTTCTAGTTTATATTGTTTCCTAGATATAAATATCTTGAAATATATAGCTAACCATCCATAATAGTTTCTTTATATACTTGTCTTGATTTCTCAAGATGTATATGGTACATATCATCTTTATTGGCATATATTATTAAGCCTATATTAGTTATCAGGTTATTATGATTCGAACATAAACAATCTCCAACCCAAATGAAGCGACCAACCACCGGACACTAACCTGTAAAACTTATAATGTATTTACATTAATTTAATTTTATTAAATTAATTTTTTTTTTATACTATAAGTATCAGAGAGTATATGATTCGAACATATGAAAGTTTATACCTTTAGCTAGACTCAAGCTAGCCGCCTTAAACCACTCAGCCAACTCTCTTTTTTTTTTTTTGATTCTTCAGTGACTCGAACACTGAACATATCCTTATCAAGAATACACTTTACCGGTTAAGTTAAAGAACCTATAATATATTCAAGAGCACTTAGATTTGAACTAAGAAATATAAGGTTGAAGCTTACAGTTTTACCTATTAAACTATGCTCTTCGGAAAAGAGATGAATCGAACATCTAAGTGTCAAAACACAATATTTAGCAAATATCTTACCCTACCAATAGCAACTTTTCCTTTAATTTATATATATATACGAGTTAGACCGGTTTCGATCCGGCATCTATTTTCTCGACAAGAAAACCCTTTACCAATTAAGTTACTAACCCTATTTATATATATATGGCTAGCTGAATTCGAATCAGCACACTTTACTTGGAAGGTAAACAGTCTACCATTAACTTATAGCCATTATAACAATTTGTATATAAAAAATATTTACTTATTATGACTAGCTGAATTCGAATCAGCACATCTTATATGGTAAATAAGCAGTCTACCATTAACTTATAGTCATTTTCATAATTATAATTCAGATTATAATAATCTATTAAGACCTATGGGATTTGAACCCATATTATAATGATTAAAAGTCACATGTTTTACCATTAAACTAAAGTCTCTAAAAGATAAATATTTCTAATAATCATCTTTGCATATAATTCACAATTATTATTTAATTTAATAAATATATAGTTTATGTTATAAAATAACAGGTCTATATAGACCTTAAATTTTTAAAATTTTAAACAAATATATTTATAAACATATTTATTTCTAATAACCTCAGTAATATACAGAAATATATAAGAATAATCATACTACGTCTACAAAATGTCAGTATAATATACCTGATTCGTAACCAAGATGATGGTGATCTGTTAAATGGTATGCAGCTAAACGTCATAATCCTACAGCTAAGAAAGCTGTTCCAATAATAACGTGTAAACCGTGGAAACCAGTACCAAAGTAGAAACATGAACCATAAACACTATCAGAAATAGTGAAAGAAGATACTGAATATTCAACACCTTGGAAGAAAGTAAATATTACAGCTAATATAATTGTTACAACTGTACCATATAAAGCACCTTTTCTATTACCTTGTATTAAAGAATGGTGAGCATATGTAATTGTCACACCTGAAGATAATAATAATATAGTATTTAATAATGGTAATTCAAATGGATTAACAGCTTGTATACCTAATGGAGGTCATTGTGCACCTAATTCAACACTAGGTGATATTGCACTATGAAAGAATGCTCAGAATATAGCTAAAAAGAAGAAAACTTCAGATATAATAAATAAACCTACACCTAAGTTTAATCCTTTTTGTACAGCATTAGTATGATTACCTAAATAAGTTCCTTCTGAAATTACATCTCTAAATCATAAAGCCATAACGTAAATAACGTTAAATACAGCTAAAGCTACTAAATATTGGAATCCTTGGAATCCGTGCATAAATAAAACTGTAGCTGTTGTTAATATAAATAATGACAAACTAGTAAACAATGGTCAAGGTGACGGAGATACTAAATGAAAAGGATGATTTTGAAAATTACTTTTTGATTTATATATCATATTTTAATTTAATAATTAATTGTTTAAGCTTTATATTTCTATTTTTGTTTTATTGTGATAACTATAGCACCTACCATACCTAATAATAGAATAATAGAAGTAACAATTAATCACATAGAGTAACTAGTATACATAATATTACCGATACTAGCTATATGTGTAGGTTCTATTAATGAATTATCTCAACCTTTACTACTTGCATAACCAATTTGTTGTTTTAAATCAACTATATTAAATAATTCATTATCTAATTGTACATTATATACATCAGAATATGAATTAGATAAATAAGAAACAATCTTATTTTCTGTGAAATTTATAGGTAATACCTGTGCTATTATATAATAAAAAATAATAATAGTTAAACTAGCTAAAGGTAAATCATTATTAGTGTCATTAAATAATTCAGAAACTCTAATATTTATTAACATTAAAATAAATAAAAATAAAATAGAAACAGCACCTACATAAACTAATATATAAGCTAATCCTATAAAATTATATCCTACTAATATTAATAAACCTGCAACATTAACAAATAAACCTATTAAAAATAAAACAGATACTACAGGATTTCTACTACTTATAGTAAGTATACCTAATAAAATAGATACTAAATAAATAATATCTACAAATTCTATTCTAAATCCATTAGTAATAGAATCATTTAATAAAAATATATTATTCATAATAAAAAAAACTAAATCTATTAACATATTATACAAATAATAATAAATGTTTAGATAGGATTAGATTAAGATCTAATTAGGGAGAAAAGGAATCGAACCTTCGATAGCTTATAGCTATTGAGTTTACAGCTCAACCCGTTAACCAACTTACGGGACCTCCCTATTTCATATATATATTTAATCTTTTATTGGAATTGAACCAATTTGTTATATACCTATATTTGATTTGATAATATATATACTATTATTTTTTTTTTAAATTTTATACTCCCCGTGCAATTTCCATTACACGAACCTTATTTCGACTTAACACCAATCAAAGTTTTGCATACGAAAACTATCCTGCATATTTATATATCATAAATATATATAACTTTACACAGAAAAAATCAAACTTACTGCATCTTCTTTTTTCAGCGCCTGACGAGTGGTTAGTACCTAACTAAGATAAAATTCACCGTGACGTTGGTGATTCACGATTACTAGTAATTCCTTTTTCATGTAGTCGAGTTACAGACTACAATCCATATTATTTCCTTTTTTGGGGATTAGCTCCATTTCACAATATCGCATCCCGTTGTAAAGGCGTATGTGGCACGTCTATAGCCCACAGCATTAAGGCCATAATGACTTGTCTTAATCCCTATTATCTGGTCCGATGTAGTAGCGAACCACTTTATATAAATAAATAAAGTGAGGGTTTTCGTTAATTAAAGGAATTAACCAAATCTCACGACATTAACTAAAGACAGCCATGCAGCGCTTGTAACAATTTTTTATAATATGCTATACAAGCTGTGGTAAGGTTTTTCGCGGATCATCGAATTAAATAACATACTTCACTACTGGTTTTAGAAACGGTCTAATGATTTCAGTTTATATGTTGCCATAGTACTCTTGAGGTGGAATGCTTACACTTTCGTTTATACATTAAAATTATATCTAATGTATGACATTCATCATTGTCTGCTTGGACTATTAGGGTATCTAATCCTGTTTGCTACCCAAGCCTTCGTCTCTCAACGTCAGTTATTACATAGAAGGACGCCTTCGCCGTTGACAGTCCTCCTGGTATCATCAAATTTTATCTCTACTCCAGAAATTCTTCCTTCTCTCATATAACTCTAGTAAAAAAGTACTCGTTTAGAGTTTAATTTACCGTCTACTTACCCTTTAAACCCAATAAAGATAACTAACACTAGCCTCCTACGTATTACCGCGACTGCTGGCACGTAGTTTGGTCAAGACTTATAAATAGATTATGTCATTATATACAATCTATTTAGAATTTTATGCGAGTTAATCGCGAATGTAACCATACAAGTTACATAGACATTCTTCCAAGTTACTGGTTCAGCCTTTCGGCCATTGACCAATATTCCTCACTGCTGTACATAAAAGCATTGGGTTTTTTTCAGACCCAATGTGGTCGATCAACTTTCCAGTTACGACTACGGTTTATTGCTAGAAAAGTCATTACCTTTCCTACTACTCACCGAGATAAAAATTATCATCTTAAAGCGGTAATATTAACCTTTGATTATAAGGGATTTTTTCCCTTACTTTAAGGTAGCCAATTTATCTTTTACTCACCTGTACACCACTACTACTTAATTTAAATATTAGATAATAATTAAACTAATTAGTCGTTCGATTAGCATGTGTCAAGTACTTGGACAGTGTTCAGTTAGAGCCATCATCAAACTCTCTATTTTATTTTTGATGCATACATCACATCTATATTGTTTTATATATAACTATAAAATTATTAATTTTAATGTTATTATTTAAAGATATAATTAAGCCAGTTTCTGTTTAATTTTAATAATTCTAAATAAAAACTTAACATAGGATTCTTGTTCGCTATTATTTTATTATTACTTTTTAGTATTTTATAATAATATTAGTTTCTGTTAATATCCTTATATTTTTATAATTATTGAATAAATATATTCAAGTGTATATGCCTAATAAGTATTGGACTTTCCTATTTTCATAAAATTTTTATATCTTTAAAAAATTATTATTATTATAATAATATAAAATATATATATTTATATAATATATAAATATATATATTTAAAATATACTAGGATATTAATGTAAGTCTAAACCATCTTTAATATATGAACATGCTAAAACTACAAAAACTTGAGCTTGAATAAATGCTATAGCTAATTCTAAACCAGAGAATGCAATAATAAATGCTAAAGGTATTAAACCTAATATAAAGAATATTATACCACTAGTCATAATATTATATGTGAATCCACTTAAAATACTTAAAAGCATGTGACCACTTAAAATATTAGCAGCTAATCTTAATCCTAATGAAACATTTCTAGATAAGTATGAAATAAATTCAATTAAAACTAATAAAGGTAATAAAGCTAAAGGACAACCTGAAGGTACAAATAATGAGAAGAATTTTAACCCATGTCTTTGGAAACCTAATATTGTTGCACCTAAAACAACAGTAAAACTAATAGAGAATGTTAATATAAAGTGTGATGTAGATGCAAAACTGTATGGTACTAATCCTATTAAATTATTTACTAAAATAAATATGAATAATACATACATTAATGGGAAGAACATTTGTCCTTTATTAGGATTAATTTGATTTACTACTATACCGTGAACTGTTGCATAAATACTTTCTTGACTTATTGATCAGTTATTAGGTATTATTTTATTATTATTTGTAGCTAATAAGCTATATGTTAAAATTAAAAAGATACTAATTGTTAAGTATAAACCTATATTTGTTAATGATAAGTGTAAATTACCTAATAAGTTAGCGTTAAGAGAAAATAAATCTCTTACTTCAAATTGGTCTAATGGACTTAATACAAAATCTAAATGACGCATATTATTGTTTATTTATAAGATATATCTAAATATTAACTTATTATTTTCATTACCTAATGAAACTCTATAAAAATAGAGATATATATAATAATAATAAATTATTATGTTTTAGTTATATATAATACAACTACTAATTTATATAATTATAATTTATTTATGTAAATACGTGAAATAAAAGTACGTACAAATCTAGGTAATATGAATTTAGTAAATGTATATATTAATACTGTTAATATAACAAAAGTAAATACTACTTGATTTACAAAAAAGAATGGTACTAATTGTGGCATATATTTGTATTTTATCTATTATATGGATATTTTCTTAATATATATCTTGACTTTTTTTTTAGATTATAAGGTAAAGTAAAAATAAGCCCTTAAGATGAATCGAACATCTATCAAAATATTAACAGTATCTCGCTCTACCATTGAGCTATAAAGGCTAAAATAATAATATTAGTAATAATATTATTACAATTCTTACCCAAGGGTCGAACTTGGATCAAAATATTAGAAGTATTCTGCTCTGCCATTGAGCTAGTAAGAAGATAAATAAACATAATTATTGTTTATAAAAATAAAACAATAAAAGTTATTAAAATAAATAAATTAATTATATTAATTTATATTATAAATTAAAGAAGAAACTGAGTAATGTAAACCATCTAATATAGGAGCAGGATATATACCAAATAATACTGTAAATACTACAAATACTAATAATAATATAAACTCTCTTCTAGTAACATCACCTATGTTTTCTACAAAATATACAGAATAAGAACCACCAAAAGCTATTCTATTATACATAAATATTGTATAAGCTGCAGATAATACAATAGAAGTACTAGCTAGTATACCTAATATAGGCATTCTTTCGAATGCACCATATAATGACATAAATTCACCTATAAAATTAAAAGTTAAAGGTGTACCACTATTACCTAAACATAATATAAAGAATAATATAGAGAATATAGGCATAATTTGAGCCATACCTCTATAATATGTAATTAATCTAGTAGAAGATCTATCATATAAAATACCTCCAACACAAATAAATAATGCTGGTGATACAAAACCGTGAGCTAAACCTAAAACTATTGCACCTTCTATACCTTGTATTGTATTACTAAATGCACCTATTAAATATACAGCTGCGTGAGATACAGAAGAGTAAGCAATTAATTCTTTAATATCTATTGTTCTTAATGTACTAAAACTAGCATAAATTATAGTTATTACACCTATTACATATATAATATATGTAAAGTTTAAAGAAGCTTTAGGTAATAAAGGTAACATTAATCTAAATATACCATATAAACTTAATTTTAAAACTATACCTGCTAATATAATACTACCTGATAATGGTGATTCAACGTGAGCTTTTAGTAATCAAGTATTTAAAAAAATAACTGGTGTTTTTACAGCAAAAGCTATAAATATACCGTAAAATAAAAATAATTGAGTTATATAACTAAAGTTTGCTTTAGATAATGCATCAAAATCAGTAGTACCCATAATAGAAGACATAACTATTATAGATAATAACATAAACAATGAACCTAATAAAGTATATAAAAATAAATAGAAACTAGCTCTTACTTTATTACTTGAACCAAATAATCCTATTAATAAAAATAAAGGAGGTAATATACTTTCAAAAAAGATATAGAATAATAATACATCTAAAACTAAGAATACAGCTAATAATAATGTTTCTAATAATAACATAATTATTACAAATGATAATACATTTTGAGATTGAATTGAATTTCAATTAGATAAAATAGCTACAGGCATTATTATAGTTGTTAATAATATAAAATATATTGATAAACCATCCACACCTAAATATACATCAAAATAACTTACTTGGTAATGTTCTTCAATAAATTGAAATTGTTTACTACTAAAATCAAAAAGAATAAACATTACTAATGATACAATTAAATTTATTATTGTTGTAGTTAAGGCTATAGATTTTATCTTAATATTATTTACTATGCTTAAACCATAATTAGTCTCTATTGTCACAAGACTTATACCTATTAATGGAATTAATAATAATAATAAGGACATATTTAATTTTTAATATATATATATACTTTCTGCTTAAAAAAACATTAATCTGTTTTTGTTACACTTTATATATGCTATAAAGCTTAAGTATATATTAGTTAATACTATATTATAATTTATTATTATTTTTTTTTTATAATACATACATACATACTATATTGAAATATATAGATTACATAATAAATCTATATATGATTATATAATTTTATATTATATATAAATTAGTTTACTAAAAGTAAGTAAAATTAATAATAAATTAAAGTATTAAGCTTGTAGGTAAAGCATCTAAACCAAATACAACACAAGGTATTAAAACAACATATGCTATAATTAAAGGTAATAATACAGTTCAACAAACTGACATTAATTGATCAAAACGAATTCTAGGGAAAGATGCTCTAACTCAAATAAACACAAATATTAATAAAGCAGTTTTAAAAGCTAAATTTAAAGGAGATGAAGAAATATTAACAAATATATCTTCTAATATAGAACTATTTATACCAAATATATTATATAATATATCTATTATAAATTCAACAGGTATAATACATAAATAACCACCAAAAAATAAAATACTATTTAAAACACATATTAATATAATACTAGCATATTCAGCTAAGAAGAAAAATACAAATACACTAGCTGAATGTTCTGTCATAAAACCACTAACAAGTTCTGATTCAGCTTCAGCTAAATCAAAAGGAGCTCTATTAGTTTCTGCTATAGAACCTATAAAGAATATAATAAATAAAGGAAATAATGGTAATATGAAATCAACTATTCTTTGTGATTCTACAATAGTAATAATATTTAAATTACCTGTTAATAAGATAACTAATATAATTACAGAACTTAATATTAATTCATAACTAATTAACTGAGCTGTACTTCTTAATGAACCTAAAAAAGCATATTTAGAATTAGCAGATCAACCTGCTAATAATATACCATATGTAGCTAAAGATGATACAGCTAACATATAAAGCATACCTAAACTATAATCAGATACAAAAATTCCACTATCAAATGGTACAACTAAATAACCTAATAAAGAAAAGATTAAAGTTATCATAGGTCCTATAAAAAATAATATAATATTAGCTTGTGTTGGAGCTACATATTCTTTTAATAATAGTTTTAAAGCATCAGCAAATGCTTGTAATAAACCATAATAACCTACTGCATTAGGACCTAATCTTCTTTGCATAGAAGCCATAGTTTTACGTTCGGCTATAGTTACAAATGCAACTGAAAGTAAAGCAGGTACTATTAATAATAGCCCTTCAATAATTGAAATTATACTTATCATTTATTTATTTATTATTTATTATAACAATATATATTAATAGAATATTTATATTAATATTAATTGTAATTAACAACCTGCAGTTTTTATTCTATATATATAAATATTTAATAAATATACTCAATATTTTATATTGAAATTTTTTATGTTTAATTTAGCTATAATAAATAGCTATCTAATAATTTAACTAAAAATATAAATTAATATTATATATGCACTAATTGTATATGATTTAAAATAATATACTCTAAATCGAAACATATATATCTAAGGAGTTCGGGGAACTCGAATCCCTTTATTTCGATTTGCAATCGAAACGCAGAACCTTCTACTCAAACTCCTATAATTTGTAAATATTTAATTATATAAAATAGATAAAATAATATTATTATATATTAATTATTTTTTAGTAGCTAACTCTACTAAACTATTTTCTATAATACTTACTACAGGTACTATAATAAAGAAGTGTGCAAAGTATAATACAGTAGATATTTGTCCAACTTCAATAAATGGTGTTTCAACGTGTTTTGCACCTATTTGCATTAATACTAAGAAATTAGCTACAAATATAAAGAATGCAATTTTACTTAAAGGTCTAAATTGTACTCCTCTTAATTTAGATAAATCTGTTAAAGGCATAGCCATTAAAGCTAAAATAGCAGCAAACATAGCTATAACACCTAATAATTTATTAGGTATAGATCTTAATATTGCATAGAAAGGTAATAAATATCATTCTGGTACAATAGCAGGTGGAGTTTGCATAGGATTAGCCACAACATAATTTTCACTATCTCCTAATGCATTAGGCATAAAGAAAACAAATATAGATAATACTATAAAGAATAAGAATATAGTAACTAAATCTTTAAATAAAAAGTAAGGAGCGAAAGGTAATCTATCATAATTAGCTGATATACCTAAAGGATTACCTGATCCTACAACATCGTGGTAAGCTATTAAGTGCATTAATACTAATGCAGCTAATACAAAAGGTAATAAGAAGTGTAAAGCAAAAAATCTGTTTAATGTTGCATTATTAACTGAGAAACCACCTCATATAAATTCAACTATATCTTGACCTATTCAAGGTATAGCACTCATTAAATTAGTAATAACAGTTGCTCCTCATAAACTCATTTGACCATATGGTAAAACGTAACCTAAGAAAGCTGTAGCCATCATTATTATAAGGATTACTGTACCTATAATTCATGTTAATGTTCTTGGTGATTTATATGATCCATAGTATAAACCTCTACCTATGTGTAGGTATACTAAAAAGAAGAAAGCTGAAGCTGTATTAGCGTGTAAATAACGTATTAATCAACCATTGTTAACATCTCTCATAATGTGTTCAACAGAATTAAATGCTTCAGCTACACTAGGTGTATAATGCATAGCTAATGTAACTCCTGTTACAATTTGTATTATTAAACATATAGCTAATAATGAACCAAAGTTTCATAAATAACTTATATTAGCTGGTGTTGGTGCGTCGATTAAGTAAGAATTTACTAATCTTAATAAAGGATGACTTTTAAGAATTCTCATATTTTTATTATATATTTATTATTATTGTTCTATTTTATGTTTTATTTTGTTATATTTTAATATAAATAAATAAATATAAATAAATATAAATATATTTATATTTATTTATATGGGTTTGTTCAATTAAAAACTGCTATGCAGCCGGAAAAGAAATTATAATTTCTATTCTTAATAAATGTAATTTTGGATCTATATATATATTTAAATTATATATTTTTACTTTATTTTAATATATAATATTTATATTAATTTATGTTAGTTTATTTAACTAAAGCTTTATTAAATATTAACAGGAATAAATAATATAATAGCTAATATATTAGATAAATGTAATGTTTCATTAGGCATAAACATAAATAAAAGTATAATTAATGTTAAAATAGAAATAGTTATAGATAAAGAACTAGATAAAGAAAATTTAGAATTAAAATATATTTTATTAACTACTTTATTTTTTTGTAAAACAAGAGCAGGTATTCTTAAATCTTTTAAGCTACTAAAATAAGTATAAGAATGTCCATCAAAGAACATAGTTTTTACTATAAATAAATAATATACAGCACTTATAACACTAGCTAATACTCCTATAAGAGTTAAGAATATAAATCCTTCTTGTAAAGCAGCAGAGAATACCATCTGTTTAGCAAAGAATCCCATTAAAGGTGGAATACCTGCAAATGAGAATAAAGTAATAGTTAAACTTAAAGCTAAGAAACTATTAATATGGAAATATCCTTTAAGCTGACTTATAAGTTGTATAGGTGAATTATTTTTATCTATTAAATTATTATGATTAATATTTTTATCATTATAAGCATATAAGCTATAACCTATAGCTATTAATAAAATAAATGCATTTAAATTAGATAAACTATATTGAGCTAAATAAAAAATAAATGATTGTATAGATTCAACACTATTAATAGTTAAAGCTAATAACATAAAACCTAAATGAGATATAGTACTATAAGCAAATAATCTTTTAATTCTAAATTGTGTTAAACCTAATACAGTACCAATTACTAAAGATAATAATGAACTTATTAATAAACTAGTAGTTCAAGTATATTGTGAAGTAATATATATACTATTAGTATAATGAACTAATTGTAATAATAAAATTAATATAGAAATTTTAGCTATAATAGTTACAAAAGTAGTAACTATAGTAGGTATTCCATCATAAACATCAGGAGATCAGAAATGAAATGGTGCAGCTGATATTTTAAATAATAATCCTACAGTTATTAATAATAAGCAATAAGGTATATAAATAGTAATTTGTTGTTCATCTAATACACCTGCTAAATTATTTATAACATAAAAACTATCTAAATATGTTACACCTAAATTTGCATATATTAAAGCTATACCTAATAATATAAAACAAGATGCTAATCCACCTAGTAAAAAATAAGTTAAACCAGCAGATGTTGCAGATTCGGAATTTCTATACATAGTACATAATAAATATAAACCATAACTTTGTAATTCTATAGATAAAAATATAGAAACGAAATCACTACTAGAAATTAATAATAAACTACCTATTACAATAAATAATAACATTAATGTATATTCTAATATTGTATATTGTTCTCCTTTTTTTAAAATTATATTAGATACAGCAATATTTTTAACAAATTGTAATTTTGTGAATAATAAATTAGATAAACTTAAATACTGACTAGATATAAGTTTTCTAGGATAAAAACCAGTTAAATTCAGTATTAATAATGTTATAATTAATATTAATATGTGAAATGTTTGTGTTATAGGTGATGTATAAAATAAACCACCGAACAACCCTATACCATTATCTAAATATGTTATAAATAAATTATTATAACATAAATAAATACAGTAAAATAATATTATAATACCTATTCTTGAATAAAGAATAGCTGTATCACGTCTAAAAGACAATGCATTAGATAATATTAAACAGAAGATTGATGATAAAAGCATATCTGAATAAAAAATATAAATAAATTTAAATAAAATAAATAATAGATATAAATAAATATATCTATTAAAAAAAAAAAAAAATAAGTTATTATTTAATAAATAATAACTTATTAATAAACAAATAATAAATTATTATTTATTTAGTTGATGATAAATTATTATTTAATACTGCAAATAAAGTAAATATAACTAATATAAATAAATTATTATCATTATATGAGAAATATATTAATGATATGTAGAACATTAAACCTATTAATACATATAAAGCATAAGTAGTAATTACACCAGTACTTAATTTACCTAAACTATTACTTAAAGATAATAATCCTTTTTCTAAACCATAAGGTCCTAAAAATTCTACTGAACCTTTATCTAAACTCTTAGTAGTTTGACCACCTAATTTAAGAACACCTTCTACAATATATTTATTATAGAATAATTCTATATAAAATCTTTGATTAAAGAAACTAAATATATTATAACCAAATCTTGAGAATTTAAAGTTAAGAAGTAATTTAGGTAAGAATTCAGAGAATAATACAGAAATAATACTTAAAGAAACTGTAAATATAAATGGTAATAATTTAAAGAATGTTGGTACAGCAAATTCAGTATCTAACATAATTTCATGACTAGGATGAATAAATAAACTATTATCTACAAAGAAACCAGTACCTAAACCTATAAAAATATCTTTAGTTAAATAACCAAAGAATATAGAGAAAATAGATAAGATAATTAAAGGTAAAGTTAAGAAAATATCACCTTCATGAGCATGTTTATAACTAGATAATGGTCCATTAGGATTAGCTAAGAAAGTTAAATATAAAACTTTAGCTGAATAAAGTGTAGTAAACATAGCACCTATAGTAGCTACAAAATAAACTATAGTACCTGATAAGTAGAATTGACCATAAGAAGATTCTAAAATAAAATCTTTAGAATAGAATCCTGTCATGAAAGGTACAGCTACTAAACTTAATGAAGCTATTAACATAACTGAATATGTTAAAGGTAAAAACTCTCTTAAACCACCATATTTTCTAAAATCTTGATTATCAGCTACTGCGTGTATAACTGAACCAGCACCTAAGAATAATAATGCTTTATAGAAAGCGTGGTTAACTAAATGGAATAAAGCTAAATTATAACTTGATAAACCTATAGCTATAACCATCATACCTAATTGACTCATAGTAGAATAGGCAATAACTTTTTTAATATCTTGTTGGAATAATCCAATTAAAGAACTAAATACTGTAGTTATAGCACCTAATCATAAACATAAAACTAAAACAGTTGAACTATATTCAATTAAAGGTGAAGATCTCATTAATAAATATACTCCAGCAGTAACCATAGTTGCAGCATGAATTAAAGCAGAAACAGGTGTAGGACCTTCCATAGCTTGAGGTAATCAAATATGTAAACCTACTTGAGAACTTTTAGCTGTAGCACCTATTAATAAACATATACCCACTATTGTGATTATAGTTTCATTATAGTAAGGTGCTAATGCAAATACTGTACTATAATCTAAATTACCAAAAGATCATATTAATGTAAACATACCTACAGTTAATAAACAATCACCTACTCTATTAGTTAATAAAGCTGATATAGAGCTTTGATTTGCTGCTATTCTAGTAAATCAGAAATTTACTAAAAGATATGAACAAACACCTACACCTTCTCAACCTACAAACATAATTAAATAATTATTTCCAGTTACTAGTATAATCATCATAAAAGTGAATAAACTTAAGTAACTAAAAAATCTTTGGTTATGTGGATCATGACTCATATAACTTATAGAATATATGTGTACTAAACTAGATACTATTAATACTGGTATTAACATTGATACAGTTAATGAATCAAATCTAAAGTTTCATAATACATATAGTGATTCTACATCTACTCATCTTGCTATATTTATTGTTACTGGTATATTATTAAAACCTACTTCAAAAAAAGCTATAATAGCTAAAAGTGTTGTAGTTATTACTGAACCACATGTTATTATATGTGATCCTGTTATACCAACTTTTCTACCAAAAAAACCTGATACTATTGAACCTAATAATGGTAAAATTATCAATGTTAAATACATTTATTTATATTGTATTGTTATACTACCTCTTAATCTATAATATGCTACTAATATCCCTAAACCTATTGCAGATTCAGCTCCTGCTATTGTTAAAATATATACAGCAAAAGTTTGTCCTAATATATCATCAAAACTAAGTGAACTGATTAATATTAAATATGTTGCAGATAATAACATTATTTCTATAGAAATTAACATTAATATAATGTTTTTTCTATTTAATACAAATCCTAATATCCCTATGACAAATAAAAATATTGAAAAATTCATTTTACTTATATAAAATTTTATTTGATTTATCTATACTACATATATAAATATTTATTAATATTATATAAATATGTATAAGACTTGAACTTATATTTACGTGTCCGTAGCACGCTATTCTACCATTGAATTAACATATTTTTTTAATATATAAGTTATTTATTTATTATAATATATGTATATTATTAATAGTAAATAGTTTATTTTTTTTTTTT
>MLQL01000109.1:0-27227 GCA_002072365.1 Penicillium flavigenum | reverse complement strand
AAAAAAAAAAAAAAAAAACAAAAAAAAAGAAAAAGAGAAGAAAAGAAAAGAAACAGGGGGGAAAAGAAAAAGAAATTGGGACCAACATACATGACAGGCCAATCTTCTACGCGAGGATTGTGGGTAATGCCAAAGGAGTTCCAAACCACCACGTCGGTGTCAACAACAGAATCACCGCGGAGAACAGCATCCGAGACACCTTCAACTTCAGTTTGACTCTGCAAAGTATAACGACCTCCAGCATAGAGTTCCCCGTCTCGATACTTCGTGACCCAAACGTGGTGTTGAGCAAATTGAGCCCGACGTGCCTGCACCGATGCAGGATCGGCCAATAGAGTCTGAGTGGCCAGTGGAATGAACTTATATCCCACGGGGTTTCCACTGATAGGATTCCTTATGTGGGGATTGATCATCTTGATGGTCCGATTGAGCTGCGGAGCGGCATCGATCCAAGATGCACGCTCTACGGTTTGCTTGGTGACTTCGTAGTAGTTCCCGTTGGGGTTGGTGACCGCATTCATTGGAACTGGGTGAGATTCCTCCACGACCACTGAGTTGTTGGGGCCATCGATAGCTGGATCAATTCGTACATTGAAAATATGCTGGTGGTTCTGAGCGAGAACACCTCCGCTCACTACATTTCCGTACTCACTGACTTTACCAGCATCGATATTGACCACATTCAAGATACCCGTTGCGCGTGCCTCAACTGTAATTCCGCCGGACTGATCGAATTTATAGGCGAAGATATATTCATAGTTGGCCAGTGTGATAATAAACTGGACAACTAGCTCCCGATTCCGTGTAACGACAGCGCGCCCGGTGCGCCAGTTTGAATGCTTCCACCCAATTCCATTGTCCTGTTCATGGAGGCAAATCGCGTTCGGAAGGGTCTGGGCGGTACCATCTGCCTGGGTAATAATGGCATCGAAATATTTAATGACCCCGAGACAGTCACAGCCGAGCGACAGGTTGTTAGCCATGTTTCCACCGCCGCCATCGCCGAAGTCAAAGGCCTGTTTCCGGTGGAAAGGGGGTCGGGGGTCAGCGTAAGGGACGGTCTAAACAAGCGAAGCACGATTAGTTTATAGTTATGTTTCGGGTTAACATATCATTTACCATTTCGCTGATTGCCAGCCGGTGCATCACACTACGGCCATCATACGAGACATCGTGAATCGTTGCGCCCTCTCGTGGATTAAAAGCGACACGGAACCGCCACTTCTGCCATTCGACCAGAGACTCGTTGGTGACTCGGAAGGATGGACCCTCAGGTTGGACCACATTCAGCGGTTTGAGATCCTTGCGAGTCCCCTCTGGCATCAGTTCGGGCACGTATTCAGAGGGCTTGCAATGACCAATTATATCCCGTTTGAAGGTCTGTTCAAGTAGACCGTCACCTTTGCCGCCTGTGGCGGGTCGATCTACCCGGATGATCTCTTGTGTGTGGGCATCCATCACAGGGATGATGGGCAAGGGGAAAGAATAGAAATTGGAGTCTTCATTTCCGGAACGTTTGTCTTGGGCGAAACAGAGGCCCTGGAAAAAGCGACGATTTTCATCGGTGTGATCCAAGCCACCATACGGCCATGGCTCAATGACGACCTCGAAGCCTTCGGGAAGATCGAATTCCGATAGCGCTTTCTGGAATAATGGTGATTTCATACATTGATCGACGAGAACATCGAATTCGCTCCTAGTAAATCGTTAGAAGACTCCGGATGTTTAAGCTTCTTTTTTTTTCTCTTCTTTTTCTTACAGCGTCAAACTGGCATGATGCTCCTTCCCAACCACCGTGTGCTTCACTCGCGACTGTGAAACTATGTCGATCACAGATTCGTGGAATTGAGGAATGCGGTCTGTTCCGATCACATCGTATTGGCACAGAGCTAGACGCGGAGGACGTGGAGTGGTTGGGCTTAAGCGACCGGCATGTTCAAGCGCTAGGAATTCCTGGAGCTGAGCTTTGGGTGGTTCTTGTAGGAAGATCTCCCGAAAGTCGATCACGACGTTTGGGTGAGCGGCTTTGACCACATCACGGGCCAAATTGGTCTCTTCGATGGAGAGAATACTAAGTGGGTGAGGGTGAGACATGACATGGAAGTTATGGACTTATTGGATTTTCTGGAGTTGTCCACGACTTATATTAGTACATGCTCGGAATCTCGGAAAGCTCGGAAAGGTGTTCCTTTGCAACAGTGGAGATCCGGAAATGGTTCCGTGATGATAGACAATAAGAGACTATGATAGGCAACAGAAATCCCATGAAAATGCGGGGGAAAATACCAAGACATGGGATCTCCGCGTGTGAAGATAAGCAATACGAGTTTGCTTTTGATTTCTATGTACATATGTGGGTGGCCGGTAGGATGTGCGGATCATGGCCGTGTATGAGTATGTATTGACATTATGACCATATCCCGTCAAACCCCCCCCCCAGATAACCTTATAAGAGGTACAGATAGACCTCGGAAGAATGTATTGTTCTAATCTACTGTATACTCCCCCTGAGATTATACCCAAAATATCTCCATCATCGACAACCCTGCGAGCAGTGTGAAGTATGGATCCCATCCCAAACCAGGAGACCAAAGTGCCCACTTCAGAGAAAGCCATCAGCGATGAAGACCAACTTGCAGCTCTTGGCCATGTCCAAGAGCTCCGTCGTGGATTCTCCTTATGGTCAATCGTTTGCCTCCAAATCTCGCTAATGGCCACCTGGGAGGCATTATCCTCGGTTGTCACGGCGGCTCTTACCAATGGCGGAGCGCCATGCTTGTTTTATAACTAGTGAGTCGTTCTCAACGATACTCCCATACCGGAATGCTGATTGTCTGGTCAATTTAGTCTCATCGCCCTGATTGGTACAATATTCATTGTTCTTTCGTTGGGCGAGATTGCCTCTATCTACCCTACTGCTGGCGGTACGATCGGCTACCTCTTCTTCATATATCTTCCCAGGTGATGTCCAATGCTAATGTAACCATATTCTATAGGGCAATACCACTGGGTCCATTGTCTCACACCGGCATCGTACAAGGCCACCGCATCTTGGTTTACTGGTTGGATTTCAATCGGTGGACAGTTGGTGTTTTCCGCCTCCGCAGCCTTCGCCGCGGGCTTGCAGCTACAGGCACTCATCACCTTGAATCATCTGGACTCTTATACCCCAACTAGATGGCAAGGGATGCTTTTCTATTGGCTCATATTGGCATACTCAACCGCCCTCAATGTCTGGGGTTCCAAGATCTTGCCTCACACCAATACAACAGCCGGTAAGAGAGCAATCTCCCCAACGTTTTATAAATAAATCACGGTCTGAATTGCGGACAGGTGTATTGCACGTCGTTGGCTTTGTCATAGTAGTCGCTGTTTTGGGAGCAATGTCCGAGAAGCACTCTGCAACCTACGTTTTCACCGAATTCTCCAACACCAGTGGATGGGACAACGATGGGGCTTCATGGTTAGTAGGGCTGCTGAGTACCGTATATCCTTTCCTCGGGTACGATTTCTTTGTATACTTGCAGTGGGCTGAACGCTGACTATTCATTCTAGATATGATGCCGCTTGCCATTTAAGCGAAGAATTGCCAAAGCCGTCCCGTAACGTACCATTGGCCATGATAGGCAGCGTCATTATCAACGGAGTGATTGGCCTAGTGTATGCGATTGTTCTACTGTTCTCCCTGGGAGATCTAGAATCCCTACTTCAGTCCAAGACTGGATTTCCCTTTATGCAGCTCTTTTTTAACGTCACTGCCTCCGCGGCGGGTGCTTCGGTGCTAGCCCTATGCATCACCATGGTTGCGATGGCTGCCAATGCGGCATGTGTGACATCTACTAGCCGTACAGCATGGGCGTTCGCACGGGACAGTGGGTTGCCAGCGTCGGAATTCTTCGCAGAAGTGAGCCCTACACTGAAAGTTCCGGTGCGCATGGTTCTCGTGGTTGGCTTCCTCCAAATGCTCCTTGGGTTGATCTATCTCGGCAGCTCAACCGCCTTCAACGCGGTATTATCTATGGCCATTTTGGGAATGTATGCCTCGTACCTTTCCCCCATTGTGTTCATGTTAATATATGGTCGACGAAGATCAGCAGCAATTGTCCGTGGACTTGGCTCGGGAACATTCAATCTAGGGCCACGATGGGGGCCCGTCATCAATATCGCTGCCATCGTTTGGCTCATCGTAGCCATGGTTTTCAGCACCTTCCCAACGTTGCAGCCGGTTACACCAGGAAATATGAATTATTGTGTCGTGGTGACAATGGGGTGGATGTTGATAGGAGGGCTTTATTATTATGTCCTAGGAGGAAAGAAGCGATTTACAGGTCCGGTGGTAGAGCTGGTAGAGGGCCTGTGACTAGTTACAGTTAGACACTCGAAGCGAGTATTAGTGCATCGATCATGAAGGTTTGGAATTAAGGGCATTCACGACTCTTTCTCGACTTCGAATATTGATTCGAACCTCGAACAGTCTTTGACTGTGTCCATACTCCCATAAGCCTTTGTGGAATGTTTATTGATCCAGGGGCTTGACGGGCTGGATACCCAAGGACGTAACCTGGTTGGACTCTTCGCAATATTTATTCGACTAGAAACACAACATAATTTCAAGGCCTCTCAAACTAGGGGCATACATACGTGCTAATGCCTTTCAATCGTATCGAGGCGGCATTGGAAATAAATGAGCACATTCACAATATCTTGACTCTCCGGAACTCTACCCTTTCCTAGTTGAAGACTTCCACTTCAATCATACAATAAGTCTCCCAAGGCCGTTGAGCTGTTGACTAGTATCCTAATAAAAACATATATGTAAGGGGGCTGGGGTGTAGTATCTGTGCTATGGAGAGATATCTTCAAATCGAGGATTTCATTTGACATCAATTTTGTTTAATGAGCAGATAAGATCAAGATCAAAGTATTAGGCGAGTGTCGATATCCTGGAATATTTCGGTATACTCTAAGAGTGGGTGTCATCGAAAGCCCAGTAACGATGCATGTATTCATAATTGTAGGCTGCAGAAAGCACAAATTAGTGGGAGTTGGCGGTATAACAACATCCGCCCTGGGCGCAAACAATTGCTAGTTGACATTTCCTGGACTGAATGATATGATCTGGTGAAATGGTCGATAGCTGATTTTGAAGTTCAGCCTCTCCCAGGGGACGAACCCGACTTGGCCACTTGTCATATTTTTTGGCAAATATGTACTTGCCAAATCCGCAAAGCTCAAAGTATCGCCCACCAGTCCCAAGTCTCGACCAGCCATGGCTCATCCATATACAGAGCAACGACAATAAATCGACCGATATCACGAGTTCAATCATTGTAAATTTTGAGAAGGTCTGCTTGGATCTGACGGGGACTTCAATCCAAGGCGACTGTACGCCTCAATTCGGGACATCCAATCCCCAGAGTTCATGAACATTCCACATGGGAAACGGGCGGCATCAATACGACCTTGTCTCGTTGCGCATAACTTGCATCCTTTATGCGCGGGCTGCTATTATAAGATAATATCGCCGGTATGTAGCGGCTCTCAGTGGCAGGTAGAGCCGAGATGAACGAAGCTTGGACAGTTGGACTTCTTCCACCGGCAACGGCAACACGCATTGTCGGGGAAAGGGACGTTGAATTGAAGAACAAACCTCAGTATAATTTTTTTTTTACATAGGTCGAGGTTGTCGAGCATAAATAACGCAAACTCCAAAACGCTGCTAGGGTACATTGCATTGGTGCCTTATGAATTTCTGCCTTAATGCCTGAATATAACGTATTTCACAAGCGACCCGCCACCACAAGCGACCCGCCACCCCATCCAAAACGCGTCCATGAATTTAGATCTTAGCTAGTTTAACCACCTACCATGCCACCAATTCGCTCTCAATCCTCTAAAAAATCAACTGAGCAAGAGGGTAGGCTTTTATTAGCTATCCAGGCTTTTAAAAATAGAGAAATCAGCTCTATTGCATCTGCTACGCGCGTTTATAAGGTGCCCCGTTCTACCTTACGCGACCGGCTCCATAGTGTTCAAAACCGCGCGATTTCTCGCGTTAAATCACACAAACTAATAGAAATCGAAGAGGAATCTCTTAAAAAATGGATTCTCTCTATAGATTCCCGAGGATCTGCTCCACGGCCTTCTATAGTTCGAGAAATAGCGAATCTTCTTCTTAAAAAGCGCGGAACTACCCTAGTTCTTTCGGTCGGCGAAAATTGGGTGACGAACTATATAAAAAGACGTCCTCTCCTATCCTCTCGGTTTTCGAAACGGTATAACTATAAGCGTGCGAAATGCGAAGACCCGAAGGTTATTAGGGAGTGGTTTAATCTTATTTAAAAAACTATCCTTTAATTTAGGATCGACCCGGACGACGTTTATAACTTTAATAAGACCGGTTTTGCGATAGGTTTAACTACTACTATAAGAGTAATTTCGAGAAGTGAATACTATAGTCGGCGAGCTCTTTTATAGCCTAGAAATCGTAAATAGGTAACTATTATTAAGTGTACGAATGCTTCTAGCTAGGCCCTTCCGCCGTATATAATTTTTAAAGGTAAAGTCTTTATTAAATCTTAGTTCGAAGGCCTCCCTTCCGACTAGCGTTTCGAAGTTAGTCCTAACGGCTAGACTACTAATAAAATTGGGATTCGCTAGCTTAAAAAGCTCTTTATTCCTACTACTTCTTTACGTACGAAGGGGGGGTATCGGCTTTTAATACTTAACGGCTACGGAAGTTATTTAACCCCGAGGTTTGATAAAATCTGTAAAGAAAATAAGATTATACTAATCTGTATACCTCCGCACTCCTCTCACCTTTTATAGCCTCTAGATATAGGCTGTTTTACGGTGTTAAAACGAGCTTATAGCCGGCTAGTTGAATTTCGAATACGGTACGGATCGAATTATATTAACAAACTTAATTTCCTCGAAGCATACCCCCTTATACGAATAGAGGCTTTTAAATCTGAGACTATTAAAAATAGCTTCGGAGTAGCCGGTTTAGTCCCTTTCTCACCGGAGAGAGTGATTTCAAAGCTCGATATTCGGCTTCGAACCCCTACCCCCCCCCTCTAGCCGGGGTAGTGATTGGGATCTAAAAACACCTTCGAACTATATATAATTGCAAAAGCAAGCCTCCTCTATAAAAGCACTGCTTCGTATAAGATCAAGAAGCCCCCCGAGCCCGCTCAATTCTGCTATAAACTAGGTTTTAAAAGCCTGCCAGATCACTATGCAATCCGCTGCATTATTAGAGAGAGAAGTGAGCGATTTACGCGCTGAAAACGAGAAGCAGAAGTAAAAGCGAACTAGATCCCGGAGGCAGATACCTACAGAGGGGGGCCTCTCAGCATCTGTATTGATTATACAGCCGGTGGAAGCAATAGAAGCACCTATACCCCCGCCACGGCGGCCTTCGCCACCTTTGCAGCCAAGAATCAGGGCTTTACCAAAGTGCGGGCTATGTAAAAATCAGGGTCATAGGAGAGATGCATGTCCAGATAGATGATGATTTTACTAGGTTTAATTTAATGGAGTTTTGGTTGAGATAAATGCATATGAATTTACGAAGTTGGGTGGGGTGGCCAGCTCGGTGGTGTGGCCAGCTCGGTGGTGTGGCCAGCTCGGTGGTGTGGCCAGCTCGGTAGTGAATTACGTTAAATAGCTCTTTTGGACCTCAGTCGTGAGTCACGATCCATATACACATAAAAGGTTAATCTATGCCAAATGTACACACTCAACCCCAGCATGTGGCGGGTACCAGAAAGACACAGTTTTAGTGTTGATTCAACCAGCCTAGAAAACACCCTCTGTTTCTCTGCAGGTTACTGAAAGTACATGGAGTCTGTTACGTGATCATGGTTCAAGTGAATTCACCTGTTCCTTTACGGAGAAAGGTCTGCCTATACGATAATGCATAGGCACGTCGAATGCCAAAACAGGCTTCCTGTTAAACTGCTTCCCATTCGATTGCCCCCCGATATCCCACTCCTGAGAGTCCCTTGAGGAGTAGTTACCAAAATTCAAGCACTGGCGAATTCAAGAACCGGTGATGTCAAGCGCATGACTCGCCCCCATGTTTCACGACCATGTCCTAGCCAAGCACAGTCTGCACTACTATACTCAGGGCCTTCGACAGCTACAAAAGTACGGGACTCAGTCTCATGCGAGGAGATGGACCTTGTCTGCGTGCATAGCACCTGGAAAGTATCATAACCTTTAAGGACTCGAGCTGTGTGGCAATTGACCCTCACTTAGATCTCGGGGGTAAAATTGAAAATTCTCAACTACAGCGATTGAACTGTTGTAGCATGTTGCATCACCCGAAGTTGTTTTCCCAGCTATTCTGATATCATCCACACTTCATCCTTCGCCTTGAAGTATACCGCATAGTTACATCATATATCATATGCCTTGAAGTATAAGAAGCGACCGAGAATTAGTAATGTTACAATCCAATTTCCTTTCTTACCACACTGTCTGTTCTCGACTCTAAAAGAGCATACATATTGATAATGAGTACCTTCTCGAATCTCGATTCCGCTGCGATTCCCAACCAGGGTGCCCACAAGGCTACGGGCGAAGACCCAATTATCACCAGTGGTGTATGTTTGACTTTACCCATTCACGAAAATCCACCGTATTAATTAAGCCTATAGCATCAACTCGGTCTCAAGTTGAATGAGGCTGACCAGCGCGCCGAATACCACATGCAGGCATTCCCTAGCGGTACAGCCCCAGCAAGCAAGTCCTATACCTCCGACCCGGTCCCCGAAGTCAGTGGCCTAGTCAACAATCCCAATGAGAACGTGGAAGAAGACACGTTCACATCGGCTGGGGCGTTCACATCGGCTGGGGATTCATTGATGGGAGCCACCTCGGGTGATGTGAACCGCGGCCTAGGCAGACCGATGCAGGGTCAGACAAACATCGAGCTTAATCATGACGGCCAGCACGGCCGCAAGAAAGATGAAACCCGCCTGGAAGGCGTTGGTGCCGTTGTACAAGATCGTTATATTAAGCGACGGTATGGCGACCAGCGCGGCCTCGAGCGAGAATAAGCGGGCATAAGTGGCACACGGCAACAAGACTGATAGTATCAGTGCTGCGGAGCTGCAGCCCACGTCTGCTGAGACGTTGACCAACAGTGAAAATATAATTCAAGGGTCAAGCATAACAGGAGGCAACGGGGCAAGCACTGAGATAGCTCGTTCATTATGCGAAAGCCGGTCTTTTCCCGCAATATTCTAAAGGAAAGATTGTTCCCGGGCTTTAGACATCATGGTACTCGTACGTAGTATTCAAGCGCGAGCACGCCAGAGATTTTGAGTGCTTTATCCGAATCGTTGATTCCATACAGTTCGGTCAGACAATTCCTCCTTCGATAAACAGATAGCCCGAACTGAGCTGTTCTTTCACCGTGTCTTGTCAAATAGTCCACAGATGGACCTTTTCTTTGTTTCCCTCTGGGCGCCTCGTAGGGACATGATTCGTGGTTAGTAACTCTATTCTTGTCACATCTTCCGATTGCTCCTTTGTCTTGGTCGGAAAGGTAAGGGCTCGAATCCCTTCTGGGCAGCTCTCTCTTATTAGGAGCCCATTTTCCAATACGAGTGTCAAAACTTTATTGTATTCCTATAGTCAAAAACACCGCACTCGAACCTCCACAGCGACATGGTACTGTTGTGTGAAGGCCGTATGTTGATCTATGTTTTGAGTCTACTAACTCCATATGTAGGAAATGAGATCATGAAGTAAACAAGCATAATATAATATTGGGGGAGCTGTACAGCTAGTTATGTACAAGAGCACTACTGCTTATCCTCGACCTCCTCAGTCTCCTGGCCATTGTCACTGCTGAGGCCGAGCTCGTTCTTCTCAGTTACAGAGTGATCGTTGGTATCCAAGCCAAGCTCGCGGGACTGCTGGGTGATCTCCTCGAAAGTGAGCTTGGGCATGTCCTTGGCGACCCTCCACGGCATCCGGCCGTCGACATGGGCTCTAGCATAGATGATGTCAACCTCCTCAAGCTCACGGCCGGCGGTCTCAACATAGAAGAAGAAGCCGAAAATCAAACCGATGAAATTAAACAATGCAAAGAAGAGATAAACACCCCATGGGCTTTGACCAGCGAAGAGTGGGGTGAACATGACCACGGCGAAGTTGCAAATCCAGTTGGTGCAAGTCGACGCCGCCGCGCCCACAGTACGGGTACGGAGGGGGTTGATCTCGGGAGGGTAGATCCAGGGCAGAGGCAAGAGAGTGAATGCAAAGAAGGTGATGAAGAGGAAGATACCAACAGCAGCACCCTTAGCGTTGTTCGTATTTGCGTCGATCAAACAAGCGAACGTGATGACAAAACTGAGCCCCTGGCCTAGGAAACCGATCAAGTATAGGTTGCGACGGCCAACTCGTTCAATCATGAAGAAGGACGGGATAGTTGCGAGAGCGTAGACGGTAGCGAAGACACCTCCCATGATCAGAGATAGGTATTTCTGCATATGCAAGTTCTCCTGGAAAAGTAGTGTCGAGTAGTAGATGGCGGCGTTACAGCCGGTGAACTGCTGGAAGAACTGGCCGGAGCAACCGATGAGAAGGCGCTGGAATTCCTGGGTCTTGCCGAACGTGAACACCGTCTTCCAGCTTGCCTGTGTCTGCTTCGAGTTCTCCACGTCGGCCTTAAGGAAGTTGAAGTCGTGAAGGACGTCATCGGACTCAGGAGTGGAGCCCTTAAGACTAGCGAGAACATGGCAGGCCTCCTTGTCAAGGCCTCTCTTCACAAACCACGACGGGGAATCCGGAAGCATCAAGGCACCGGCGGCTACGATCAGAGCGAAGAAGATCTGGAGGGCGACAGGGAATCGCCATTGGACGCTGTCGCCGGCGTGCGAGAGACCAAAGACCACCCAGTAGGCAATGAACGTACCGCCAGCGATCATGGCACCCTCGAAACAGACCAAGAAGCCACGGTTGTGAGCGCCGGAGCATTCCGATTGCCAGACGGGGATCGTGGCTGTGTTCATGCCATTTCCAATACCCGAGATAACACGGCCGATGACGAACTGACCGACTTCCCATTTACCAGTAAAGCAGACAGTTGTAAGCAAGGCACCAATGGTCAGGACATTGGCACCGGTGAAAATCAGGCGAGTGCGGCCGAGTCTCTCACCGAAGAACATGGAGAACATGGCGCCGAAGAAACAGCCAAGCTCATAGCAGGATGTGACAGCACCACGGATGACATCGATGTAGTGTTTTTGCGACGCAGTCGGATTTTCGGGCATTGCGAGGATTGGGAAAGAGCTCACGAACTCGTCGCCGTTGAGGAGACCGGCCATCATGCCTTGATTGTAGCCGAAGAGCGAGAAACCAACAACAGCGGCGAAGGTGATGCTCACCCGGAGCGATCGACCACTTAAGCCGCTAGTGGTCGTCCACATGTTGACGGTGGGGACAAAATAAGAGCCGTCACTTTGCGGGGGAAGGTCAAAGAAAGTTGGGGGAAAAGGTAGTATGGAAAGAGTAGAAGATGGGGTCAAAATCGAGACAGGAATTGGGCTTTCTTATAGCACTCTCCATGGGGGCAAGACAAATGTTGGAGTGGTACTGTATCCTTGGTCGGGCCCCAAATGGGAAAGTCCAGCGAAGGCTCTCGAGTTCCCAATGCGGAGAAATGCGGGAAAATCCTTTACCTTGGCACTTGGCGGGTCCACTGGGCCCACGCGGTGTGGGTGCGAATGACTAATTTGGATACCGCACTTGGGCAAGGCCCCGATTTTCAGTCTCCAGTATATGTGCTAGATCTTTATTCCTACATATTATCATATTTTCGCTCTTTGTATTCATCTACACTCCCTTCTCTCAGATGATATCCATATTGCGCATGTAATTTTTTTATTTTTTCTGAATTCTACTGTGATGCACCTGAATGCACCTGAATCCGCCAAGGCCTTTTCGCCCCAAAACGTCATGGGAAAACTTCTCGCCAAGACCTTCCATCGGCGCTAAACAAAGTTTGCCCCAAATCTTTGGACCAATCATATCCAAGTTCTTTCCGGTGCGGCACAAGGCACACGGACCTAAGGTTTTCCGCTTTTGCCGACGCCGAACACGGACCGGTTCAATTTCCAAGGTTCGTTTAATTGCCGTTTTGTGTCAGCCCGACTCTTTCCTAGTCCCCCCGTATGTAGCAAGTGGCATTGGGACTCAATGCGTGTGTATCCATGAATGTTATTGGTATATTATTTATACTCATACTCAAACACTTCGGGGCCCTTTGGGGGCCTTTGGGGGCAAGGTTTGGTCTCTGGGGTCACCCCCGGACTTTACTGGTATATACTCCGTAATCCGTGCAACCGTGTACAATGACTTCTTGGTGGTGCTTAACTCCCCACGCCAAGAATGATAATCTTAATTCTACCCCCTTGTAATCTCGCGTAGTAGTAGTACTCCGTAGTAAGAATGGCATGGCTGGATGCAGTTCCCATGGGCAGACCTCGGGAGTTTGTAAGATTTCGGGTTCCATGGATTGGTTTGTTCGGCATGGGGGAACGGATGAAAGTCGGTTGAAGTCGAACAAGCAATGTCGAATACTACGGTGCCAGAAGCAAACCAGGTGTACTCTGGTTGGACAACCATGGAAGGCTTACAGCCCACATCACATGTTGCCGATGACATCAGTGCCGTTATGGACGTCCCAATAGAAATCCTTCATTTTCCGCTTGGCAATTGGTGCCTTGGCGGATCTGGGCGGACTTGGCACCCCGGGCCACAACTAATTCAGGGAGGAAAGACGAGATAAAGAGTTTTTCCCATGGCATCCACATGGCACATGGTATTCGCATGCGGAGAACTCCGTACAACATACAACATATGTTGCATAATGTACTCTGTATGGAGGATTCTGTACACTGGCCAAAGCGAGCCTGCGGCTCCACTGCAATCTCCCATCGAGCCAAGACAACGCTCTCAATGACGTATAATGACGTACGTAGATAAAATTTGTGCGCGATCTCCACCAGCGACATGAGACACAAAGAAACCCATATTCTTCGCTCCCGCCAGCGAAATGGCACCGGAGAGGCGACCAACGAGATATGTGTGCCAATGTGGCTATATCTCTTGGCCAGCCACGAGGCGGCTGGCGTGAGCCAAAAACACCGGATTCGTGGAAAATGATAGTGAGGCGAAAAAAGGTACGCCATCTACGCAAGGTTCGCTGCCTTTGCTGTTATATTGTAGTCAGCATTTTCGTCTTGATCTTGGTCAGGATGTCAACCAAGACGATCAGATATGGTAGGTTTGGTGGTATTAGCGTGCGTTTAGACAGAGCCGCACTTCATGTATGTTGCACATCGATCTTCGAATTGCGGAGATGGTGCTATGGTATTTCAGAATTGATCCCCGAAGACACAGTCAACATCCATCAAAGGTGGAGAATAGTGACTTCTATGTGTACTCCGTACAGAGTACGGAGTACGGAGTACATACTATTGAATAATCAGACCTAGGCACAACGGAAGGTAAAGCGGAGCGCAGCAAAGCAATGTGGCTTGTTCTGTCCGGAGCGGCAGCGGTGCTTGACTGTTTTCTGGAGATTTCTTGTGGCGCCAAGGCCGCCCCCATTTAACGCCGCCGCCTCTCCCTCCCGGTGCGCCACATTTCGGCGTACCTCGGGTTGCGACCATTGCAGTTTACCCATGAGAACTGAGGTTCGGCCTTGGTGCCCCCGGCTGAGTCGCCCAATTCAGTATAACACCGCCCTCTCTGAAATAGGCAAGATATCCGGACGATTAACTAATCACTGTCTTCTTCCAAGATTCCCCTTCGCGTTGGGCTATTCGGAGTCTTTTTCCCCGTCGCTAGTTCGGGGAAAGAGGTTTTGTTTTGTAAGTGGAGAGGCCCAAACATACGAAATGCGGGCCACATCACAGACATAATGTTTGCTGAAGCAAACAAAGGAAGCGGGGCGAGGTTTTGATTCCTCGAAGATGGACCAGAAACTCACCCGAGTCCGAGTCAGGTCCGGGATTCCACTTCTCTCTCATTTAATAATATTTCCCGAGGTCTACTTCGTACGTTGCATTACGGATAAGGAAGCCAAGGCCTCGGAGAAACAAAGTACCAACCTTCTAAGGAAGTGACCAATTTATGACTAAGTTCGACTTCGGCTTCTGTTAATTTCCAGCAATTATGTTGTACATGTCGACTGTTAGGGCACATATGTAGAGCATAAAACTGCAGAGCTAAAAGGGCAGGATTAGTACTCTGTAGAGCAACTTAAAAAGCTCAGTTAGAATGTCCCTATCCACATCAGCTGCAAGCTGCCGCTGGCCGCCCGTTACGAAACCCACAAGCCGCAAAGGGTGTGGATCGCCATTATCTACCGCAACCAGAGCAGAAAGTACGAGCAGGAGACAGCGTTAGGGAAAAGATGACTTGGTATTAGTGTCGAGAGAGGAAACAGGCTTGTGCTGTCGCTAATGGCCTAAGGGACCAGGCACACAGCAGTTTCCCAAGTTACAGTTCATCGCCTCTCCGTTTGGCGTTTGAGACCCTTCATCGGACCTCTGCTGGACAATTTAATTTCCCACGATCCTTAGGTCTTGACTCTATACGTCAGGCAAATTATCAATACCGTCTAGCGCGTCAAGGTACTATAGAAAGCCTTCCCCCCCCCCCAAAAATCTGTGCATTGGGCTCTATCTATCCAGTACAACATATTGACAATTCTAACCTGCCACCCGCGGGCCAATATGAAGCCAATGAGCTTCTGCCTGAGGGTTCACAAAAGAGAAACTGCACGTCTACTCCGCGAGGGCTACTACAGCCATGCGAACTTTTGGGGACCTACCTTTACCTTTCCTCACTACTGATGTTCTTTCCGACTATAACGACAAGTGAGCCACCTGCAGAAAAGAACGTAATCAATGCGATAGAATAAAGCTTTATACCTCAACCACTATCGCCTAATTTAATTTCCGTTATCTGTAGATAGGTATTGTTAGGCATTTTAAGTAGTAGATACCAATTTGAAGGAATTTCAAAAGTTGCATTGTTGTGGCATCGAAAATTGTTGGGCTCTACACTAATGTAGGGACCAAAGATGCAGAGAGGAAAGAGTTGTATTGGGAAGAGAGTGGAGCGAGCTCCCATACAAACTATCTACTGCTACAAACGAGGGGTCTTGCCTAAGGCATCAAGGCATCCATAACAAAAATTATGTGGCTCTTCTTCACAAATATATATATCTCTGTCAGTAAATCGGTAAAGTTCTCAGAGCCCCCAAAATGGCTAAATATATCTAAAAATCATTGGATCAAAAGGAAAAGCGCGCCTACAGACCATTATTGATGAGATACTGGGTTGCAATCTATCACATTTACTACGTGTGTTGTAGGTGGCGACTTGCTTGTGAGATGCGTTAAGGTTACACTAAGAAAGAATGGTACTAGGATGCTGCAGATGGTAATATTGTTGATTAATTTATGAAATACGTAAGCGTGTCGTGTCGCTCTAATGTACATTACAATAGAATCTTCCTCTGAGACTTTCAGTCCCGTATGTCAGAACCTGGATCATTCATCTGCTCTTAACTAGCGCCAAGGTGACAAATATGTCGGAGTAGATGCACTGGCATACCGGCATACCGGAGGATCCATTGATCCTATGCATTTTGTAAATTTAGATTAGTAATCGGCGGTCCATATAAATTGTTAGGAAAGTCGATACAGCAATATAGAGAGTTGAACACCATTGATTGGATCCTACATTTTACAATACGGCCCACGCCGACAAAATATTGCTGCCTGATTCTTCAGGCTACTACTGTTTGTTTGTGGAGATGAAAGGCTTCTCCTTCTCTCTCCGTCCAAACTCTCTCTGTGTGTGTTTTCTCTCCTTCCCTAGTTCTCTATTATCTTGCAATACAACTGATCGATTGACTGCGCCTTTCTTGCACTCTTTGGTTGACATAACTAATGCCCAATCATGATGTTTCCACAAGGATCCTGAGGATGACCTTTCCTTTCATCAACAGTAGTCGGATAAATAAAGACACATTATTCACATCCTTTTCGGGGCAGGAGGACAAAATTCCCCTATAGTATACCCCCAGAATGCGTCTTACACGAGTCTTCCCCTATAGCCTTTGTATAGTGATACATCGCAATACGGCTTAAGGTCTCTAATAGTGAGTAAAGGTCCCCCCACATGTGATCCTTGGCAAACTAGTACCCGACCCAATGCTGATTCGCCAATATCATGGAGATGATAATCAGGTTGTCTCCCGCCGAAGGCTTCGAGGCGATCAAAATGGCCGTGTGCAGCACCAAGCCACTCTTTATCCCTAGGAGCGACTAAGAGCGTTTTAATTGTGGACGCTTATAGGTTGTCCGTCTAAGCCATATGCGTACTTTATCCGATTCGTAACTGACTCTTTCCTGTTGATTGATCAAATTTCTATTCGTCAGAGCATGTCTAGCTTTATAGTAGAGCATCGTTTTTGCACTGTTTCTTATGGTTTCACTTTACTCTTTCAGCATACAGTCGGAATAGATTGTCAAAACACATAATTCAATTTGTATGTATCTGAATCCGTCATGATGAACTACTTTGATTTAGAACGAGGGCGCATCGTCGCAGACAGTACGTTTCTTTCGTGTAACTAGAACCCTATGCTACTCGAAAAATATTACTAGCGCCTGTAGCGGATCTCATCCCGGGCACGACTGCTACTCTGGTTACCCGGAGGGGTAGGTATTGTCACACCAGCAGATGACAATCCTATAAAACAACAAAAATGGTCTTACTATGCTGTCATGGGTTTCCAACTTCGACCTCTAGCAGATGCTTGCGATATCTAGGGTAATGATCATCTTGAAAATTATTGCTGAGTCCTAACGCATGTCTTGATATATAAACCCATCGGACAGGTATGGCTTTTGTTAAAAAGAAAGGAAAAGAAAAAAGAAATCACCCCGCTGATCTAACCCCCTATTGAATTCTATACTCCAATTCGGGATCCTTTCAAAATGGTAGACGAGTATTTACTCCGACGAGACGTACATGGTTCAATTAGGTTCGTGCGGCGACTTGATCATCTGCCGGGTCTAGAGGTTGACTTGCTTGATGGCGCCAGACTGGATGCACAGCACTTTCTCTGGAGAATATCCAACGGCTATGTATTGAATCCTGCGATATCCAGGTCTGGAGAGATGAAAATCGCGGAGATTGACGCAGGCACGGGGTTAGAATCTTAATCAAATAATGGCACTTACGCTACTTCTGAGCGATATCGCGTGGCTTTGTGGCTTTGTCAGAATGTGGCTTCCAGAATTAGCACCTCAACTTCCGCAAAGCGCCAACTAGATGGCTTTGACTTGTCCGAAATTTCCTCGCCATGGTATTTGGCCGGTGAACATTACTTTTAACAAACTTGATGCCTTTGGAGATGTACCCGGCCATCTCGCTAACAGATATGACGTGGTCTACCTACGAATTTGGTGTTGTACCGCGAGGAACAATGACCCGTCTGGACTCATACGACATGCGGCAGGTCACCTAAGTGAGCTGACACTCAAATGTTTTGACTTAATGTCACTAAATAGTCCGACGTGTATAGAACCTGGCGGCTACCTTCAATGGGAGGACGCAGGCACGGGGAAAACAGTACTTCGAGGAGAAATAGCAGAACAGTTTACGCAAGTGGCGAGACCGATCTTTAAGGCGGAAGAACTTCAGTTTGGGTAAGTCAGCACTCCGTGCTATGATCAAAGCTTTAAAAAAGCAATGCTGACAATTTTGCGCAGCTGGCTTAGCAAAATAGAGGGACACGTTAGACTGCAAGGCTTGGATATTTTAAGAATGAAATCGCGGGGATTCCTTCTAGACTTGTTCCCTTTCGCACCACTACGTATTTGCAGGGCTCGGCGAGATCTTTCGCACCATTGAGACTTTGCAGGAATCACGGACTCCAGATGGCAGCTGGTGTAGGGTCCTCTCGTTGGAATTGCTTGCAGCAGTCAGACAAGGGGTAGCATACCATTGGCGTCCAATAACGCTTCTTGAATAACGCTTCTTGCGCAGCCCTGCAGGGCACGCCCGGGCGGGCACTGCCACCAGTTTCAGCCTCTTCGACAAGTCAAGAGGGGAAGATGATTAATATGGACAAGGCGAATCCGTCATTGCACGAAATTTACTCTTCGATAACGCATAATGAATTCAGATTCAGATCCAGTATCTTTTGCATTACATGCATTTTCAAACGCCTCGGCCGCAAGCACTACAGCAGACGTTAGAGCACCATCGGCTACAAGCCTTCGTAAGAACACTCCACTGACTCTGATTCACCCGTTAGATTGACGCTATTTCTTTGGTGGACAATCCGTCTCCAAGCGAAGCAGAAAGAGACATTGAATATGCTCGGAACGGCAGTATCAGTCGTGAATCACGCTGCCCATCTCCGTCTAAGGACGGAGTCGCTAGCAGCACCGGTCGCGAAGATGAGCCGTTTATAAACAAAACAGGGAAATTCATGATAATAAGGATAGTTGGTTATGGGAAATAACGTCCCTGGTTTTCAGCGCTGCCTGCGTGGTCGCTATGGTAGCGGTTCTAATCAATAGCGGAAATCACGGAAACTTTTGCGGTGGAACTATAAACCCGGGTTAGGTTCGGGTTAGGTCCTGGTCCGGTTAGGTTCTACAGAAGCCTATACCTACTAAGTACAATAGGTTATCTTCTCCTTAAATACCTAGAGTCGCTAGAGTTTAAGGTGCTATACGTGATCTGCTAATAGATAGATTGGTTAGCTCTCGGTGGCCCATCTATGTACCCGGTGGACCATCGATTGATGACGGGTAGTTAGTTCCGTAACAAGCTGTTAATTTTGCTACTCGGAGTCCTCGAGTAAGGGCCTCATAACCTATTAGCGAAACAGAAGGTTACGCGGGAATGTAAATGATACAAAATGATATTGTATTAGGCTCTGGTAAGAGAGAGGAAAAGAGACAGAAAAGACTATGGGTCTTGTCAACGAATGTGAGATCATCCCGTTTTTTTAGCGAGGAATACCCAGGGACCAGAGTTGGCATTGATTTTGCTTACAAATCTCTCCACATAAATTGTCAACCAGACAGCTGCTCATTCTAGTTAGAGAATTGATACATTGTGATTTTACATCGTACGCTCGCTTTACACTGGATTTCTGTCAGGACTAGACTAATACTGGGGATACAGAGTGAGTCACGTGATCACGTCAACATTTCTTACGCCTCATAGAGCGGTGGCGTTTGGTAGCGGAGTCTGGCTCGCCTTCTTGATCCAAGAAGCTGAGAATTGTCTTCAGTGAGTTCCAAATCAGTACCAGATGATCTGTTGTCCCAGGGTCAATGCCGCAGACACGCTACTGCGTACTCCCAGGAATAGTAGCTAAGACTTCCACAGGGCATATAGGGTTTGGGGAGTGTACGGTATAACTCCGAGGAGCGACAAGTGGGTCTTATGACTTTCTTGCCCTGAGAGGAGCGATAGGCGTGGGGACACCCGTCAGAAAGCAAATCAATCGAGAGCTTGGCTGTCTCCCACCGCTTCGGCTTTATATAGAAAATGGCAGCCGTGGAGTTATTGGCAGTGATACTACCCGCAATCTCATCTGACAATACGCCCTAGATATTGTGATTCAGGTCTCAGTTTACACCAAAAAGCTCCGCTAAGTCTTAGTGGAATTTGCCCTCGATCTACGGGTAAGTTGGACCAATGAAACTCTTCCCGGCTTGAATGTGCTATAAGGTACTCCGGAAATGTATCAGCATCATAATCCCTGACTCTGCTGTGTGCGCTTAACTTACCTCCAGTAACACCATTGTTGTCATTTTGAACAAGCCTGATAGTGTTGACTTTGCCCAAGCATCAAGTTTGATATATTAGGCCTTTTTGCTTTTAGCAGCCAATAGTCACCTTGATCCCTACACGTATATACCTTAAATATAGAACCATTAGGCTGGGAAAACTTAAAGGACCGGCATCCAACACAGCCATTTTCTCGTTAAACGAGCCCGGAGTAACTTTCAAAATTGGTAATTGCACCTAGACTAAGCAACGATTCTACTAAGGTCGTTAATCAATATGTTGATGCTATCTATAACATCTTTGTTATATATATGCAATGAAAACCCGCTGTGGATCTATATATTTTATGTCAGACTGTGGCTGCTTAAAAATTGCTATAGATTGACTGATACACTGACCTCTTATACGATCAACTCATCCGGGCTTCTATCAACCCTGAATGCACTTAGCTTAGCGGGCTTGAAGAGTGTATCTGGGAGGTTGAGTGCATCCCCATTAGGTTCCTATAGTGAATTTGCATTATGTCTCCCTGGACCTTATCCCAAGCGGTCTTCGCGCTTCGTGGCCTTCAATTCACGCATAACCACAGCAACAGCAACTTGTAGATTCGAATCTAACTGCTTAACAGTATGCTTGTCAAGCCCTCCAAAGGTTGGGGCCAGCCGTTCCGTAAGAAAGTTGTCCTTAGAGGCTTAGATATATTGACCTTAATTTACTCAGCTTCTAGCAAGCTACGTGCGTTCCACAATATTTGAATATTTTTGTCTGCTTTTGCGTATATAGTGTGAGGCAGAAAATAAAAAATTATAACACAGCTAGGAAAGCGCCTAAGGCGACCATTTTATTTATGGTTTAAGGCTAACCACCCTCAACTTTCACTCACCTACTTCCTCACCCTTCTCATCCGCTCCTCGCCCTAGTTCCTAGACTAGCTACTCTACCAATTCGGTGCATAACCCCTCCAGGACCATTTAAGGAATGCAGATTCATCCTATGATCAGTTGAATTGAACGATGACGAATGGAACAGCAACGCCCTAGGGGTGAGTGACAAGCACATTTACCCAAACTTGTACATAGTCCGCACCCCTCACATATCTTCACCGTTGCAATTTTTCTGAGGGTTTATGATACGTGGAAGCTTGAAGAAACTAGCTTTCGGGACTTCGGAGTCTCGATTGATTTTACCCACAGCGGACATCGTTACTACAATATACAGCGAGAACCAATGTAACAGTTTTTCTTGGGCAAAACGCATTACCACTGGACCATAACTAAAACTAAGGTTCCTCTTTAGGGCCTAGATATCAGTAGGTTGAGTCTTTTAATGTATGACATCATGATTAGTCATTTCGGCCAAAAGAAGAAATACTTTGCCCTGAAAGTGCCCCTGATGCAGTGAGAACGAAGAAGTGCCTTATCTGACATTAAACGATGCCTATATATCCTTTTGAATACATTGTCCCTGTGGTTCCGGTACATGTCAGGCAAAGGGTGGGTCCAACACGTCATAGAAATGCATTATCCCTGTGGTTCCGGTTCATGCAAGGCAAAAGAGAGGAGTCAACTCATCAAAGAAATACAACATTCCTTTGCATAAGGCTTAGCTGTCATTGATTTAGCTTGTTTACTGAGTGCGACAGTAGGCATCTTCAGTAATTGAATAGTCACCCGATCGTATGCTTCCAACCCACTCTGACTTGAAGTAACAGCCATCATGATGCCTAGACATATCAAGGATCCACCTAATAAGGATGATTCTACCTAACATCAATCTGCAAACGGTCAAGACTCTACATTAACTTGATAGGAGTGATACAAAGCCAGTCTCACAAATTGCTATAAAGCTGCTACTACTCTCTCGTAGTCCAATCTCAAGGCAGATCAAAATTGCATACATTATAACTATTTCTTAATACCTTCCCTAATACCCTCCTCGCTACAATGAAGTTCGCCGGAACCGCTGCATTTGCTCTTACCGTAGCCGTTGCCATGGCTACCAAGCTGTCAGACTCTCCTGCTCTTGACCATGCTAAGTCCCAGTGCAACGTTGGTGATATCTCTTGCTGCAACTCCGAAGAGGAGACTAAGGCCGATGGAATTCTCGGTAACCTTCTCACCGGAGGCCTTCTGAACGGTATTTTGGGTAACTCCAACTCGCCTTGCGCTAAGACTAGCCTTATCGATGAGCTGGGCATCCTTGGTAAGTCAACTTAGTCCCGGTCAAATAAGAAATCCAGAACAATGGCACTGACAGCTCCAAAGCCTCCATCAAGGACAGTGAATCGGGTCCCGTCTGCAAGAACATTATTGCTTGCTGCCCAGAGGGAACCAAAACTGTGAGTCCAAGTAGTAACCACACCTAATCGTGCTATTGCCTAACATTTGAAAACCAGTGCACCGCCATTGACAACTCCGGACAGGAGTAAAGGTGTCAAAAAACAAGTGTTTGTTAAATCAATCAAGGGTCTATGTAGTGTTGAATAGGTCAACTAAAAGTCTGTATAATGGTTGCTGTCCATCCCGAGATACTGTTGTGACAGGCAGGCAGCTGATTGATGTCTTGTTGTCAGGCTGAACATGTTTGCTAGTTACTATATTATTAGCTAGTCTCATCCAGATAGAGAATTCAACATTCTTCTCTCTCCTCTTTCCCTCTGGCCTCTGCCAGATCATTTACTAGCTTTTACGAATCAACTCTCTAACTCTTGCCAACCATCCCATGCATCTATTATAGGTCAGATAGGGATGGTGTTTATAGAAACAGAAGAAGAAGAAGAAGAAGAAGAAGAAGAAGAAGAAGAAGAAGAAGAAGAAGAAGAAGAAGAAGAAGCAAAAACTGACTTGAAAGCAGGCTGATTGAAATGTCGAGATGCTGATGCAGTGAGATACTGACCTGTATGCTAAGGACAGCAAAGGTATGATCAAACTGCATATATGTAAAGGGTAAGAATCTGGCACAAACCGCATTAACTAATCTAATCGGGAAGAACGCTGAAACCAACGCTCTACCAAAAAGACCACTATGTCAACCCTGATGGTTGACATGCCAGATTACCAAGTCATAACCCACTCTGTACTCCGGGTGCGCCCGCACACACACACACTTCCGGTACGCTCCGCGATATGCCTTTGACAGTTTGTATGGATTTATCCATCACACTGTGTTAGCTATGGAGATGCAAGGAAGGCAGGTATTGAAGAGGAGATCGCCCTTGACGGTATGCTCTCTGGTATACGGGTCGATCTAGCACTGCTAGTTCAGCATTATCCCTATTAAGGCATGCAAAGAGGGCTCAGACGTACGTTCAGGAAGTGAATTCAGAGACGTATAGGAGTGTGTATTCTCAAACTGTATCTATCTACTAACTACTTGTAATCTCTGCATATCAACGCTTGCATAATACCGCTGCAAAAGTAAAGAGGATAGGCGTGGTGTGGCCGTGATCCCACTTAATATCTGTCTACTACATGTGGAAAGTCATGTGATATGAGAGAAAAATCAACATATAATACAATCCATACTATTCAGCCTTCATGATCTCATCTCCATTGTAATATCTTAAGACCTGCGGAGAACATGTTCAACCAGAAATAAATTGGTGAGCAAATGCTGACCGCCGAAGGTCGAGAGCAGATCTCTCTCAGATATAATTCGGGTATACAAGTGATCTTCTAGATCACTCCACCCACCATAGGCCACAACAACAGCCCCGAATCCTGAACGTGGACGACTTATGTTGTTCGTAGCATTTCTACCTAAAGGAAAAAGCCATCATTCACAGAAAAAAAAAAAAAAAGGAAATGATTGTTAAAGATCATCACCTTCATGATTGAAGTATATGACATTGCCATTCCGTTCTATGACTTGTATTAGGTCGGCGTCTTAAAAAGGACCTTCGAATTTATCACACGTTGGACGATCTCATACTTGATCGGGAGCTCAGTATGCTTTTTTGAACTGTAACTACATAGTAATATGGTTCTGAGCTTCGAGTCTCCAACAACTTCTCCACCCAACAGCGTGCGGTCAGAACTGCGATCACTATCCATTCGGCATCCGGTGTGTAATTACTCATGGCCTAGAGAAGCTCTGCTTCATTCGTTAATTTCTTTCTCACTGGAGGAAGTGGGGAACACGAAAAGCCCCTGGGACGCTCTGATGGTACCTTTGAGCCTTGCTAGATGGAATTTAGGAAGATCCTTACCTAACAACCAGAGCGATCATCATTCCAAGGTTACATCGTCACTATACAACCTTGTGGTTAATCCTATAAGGGGTTAAAGAACTCCTCGGAGCAATCTATTTAGGACCCTAAGCCTACATTCGGCATTTTCAAAGGAAACTAACCAAAATAAAACAGCAGGGCTAAATGATATGATTGAAGTTGCAACTTCTTTAGGCGTAGTCTTTTCCCCTACCTTAAGATAGGGTTGCATTTTCTTCAAGATTGTAGTTGAATAGAACCTACCAGTAGTTGTTCCATTTAACCTCAGACATAAATGTGCCCAATGAACCACAAGGACGCAGGAAAGTCGAACGCCCTTGAACGCCCCCAATAATTGGATCAGGCAGCAAATGGACTTCTATACGATCGAACATCGATATCTACTGCGTTAACAGGACAGGAAGAGTTTGATTTGCTTTGTGATGTTCTATATTTTCTTTATCTTTTATTTATTGCCACGTCAACATCTAATATCTCATTGAGTCATCCACTAGAAGGAAATCTCTATGAAGTAAGCTTAACTTCAAGTTCAATAGTCATCTCGTATTGATGATTCGTCGTCCGTTCCAGTTGTGGGTGACCTGGCGGAGCTAAAAGTAGTGGGCCTGAACATTCCGGATTACGAGATTGACATTCCCGAGACCGTACCGCCGAGATGACGTACTCAAAATGCCATGAGTCCCTCATATGTTCCCAGCACAGGAGAGATTCCTCATCCGGCATCAGATTCTTTGCGGTGGCAGTGGTATACGTAAGCCTACTCAACAAGGGTCAAACGCCATCATATAAAGTCGGTGCTCCTATCACCTCAAAGAAAAGAAAAGTATCTATTTCCTAAACTCCAAAGTTCCCCATCTAATCAACCTTCCTAAACACTACCATGAAGTTCACTATCTCCGCCGTCCTTGGTCTGGCTGCCTCCGCCACCGCTATGTCTCTTTCTGAGTCCGTCGCCCTTGGTGGTGCGAAGGACCAGTGCAGCTCTGGCGACATCTCCTGCTGTGATTCCAAGGAGAACCTGTCTGCCGATGGTATTCTCGGTAACCTCCTCGCTAAGGGTGCCCTAAACGGCCTCCTCGGCAACGACAATGCCGCTTGCGCGAAGACTAGCGCGCTTGACGATCTTAACGTCCTCTGTATGAGCTGCCCAATTCTAGATATCCAAAAGTAACATCTAACATAACACAGCTCAAACCAAGGACACCGACAATGGCCCCTCCTGCAAAAACATTATTGCTTGTTGCCCCGCAGGCACCGGCAAGGTAGGACTTCATAGCTTTCTTTTATTCGGACCACTTTCAGTAGCTAACTATTCAATTTTTAGTGCACTGCCATCGATAACGCATAAATGCATTTTCATTACCACTGAAGACGAAATTCGGTGCGCGGATTGTCGATTGTCGAGTAATACGGAAATGTCACCCGGTCAACTATGCTATAGGATAGGTGGTTGATATCAATCAAAGTTCAATTAATCTGTTGCAGTCTAACTAGTTGCGTATGACTATGCAGGCGCTTATCCAACTGAAGCAAGAACTCGAAGCCAAACGCCGAGCTGGGATTTCTCCCAGAGAGTGTATAGATGCTGATCGTAAAGAGTGTGGAATCAGCCCATTCCTATAACCCGTAAACCTATAAACCTATGACGGAAATTAGGTGTATGGTGAACGTATTGGTAAATTCACGATGGTAAAATTCTCTAACTAACTAAAAACAACAATGGTCCGTTTTTGACAGTCTGGTCGGACACAATTAGTAAGCAATTTGCATAGTCTAAAATCACATGATTCAATGGTATTGGACTCGGTAATCCATATAATCAGTCTGTTTCCTGACAACCTATAAAACCTATATATAAGAAATATATTAAGATTGTTATAGAGTGCACCCTCCATCTCCCCGTCTCACTTCTCACTTCTCACTTCTTATTTCTCCTCTCTATATCCTCCCCTGCCTCAGTTTCAATTGATAGTAACGTGTGATCCCAGAAGCCTCTTTTCTTATGTAAACATGTCTTATGTTCTACTGAACGGTCCCGTGCGGAGCCGTTTCTGCACTTATGTACACTATCGTTCCCGTGTTATTTCGTACTTAGTCGTTAGAGATCCTAACTTAATAAAAACCATACGATCCTATCCGAATCTTATCTAGTAGCATGTCGGTATAGGCCACCTTTTACGGTTAGCCTAGGGAGGCACGAGACGGCACCGCCTACATTTATATAGACAGACGCGGTACTAATCCCCTCTCGTCCTATCCCGATAACGATCCTATAGACCTAGGATACTAGGTAAGAAGGTTTATAAAACACCTTATTTTTTATCCCCTCTTCCCCCCGACCCTATCCCATGGGGGTGGGACAAGTTACCGTAACTTGAATTAGGGCTTTGAAGTTTACTATAGGAGAAAAAAAGTGGGTCAACGCCTATATAAGTTAACTTTTAGACGCCTACTAGTTTTTGCTATAGGCCTCGGATAATACTAATATTTTTAGGAGTTCTATTTATAGTAGTGAATTTCCTTAGGTTTCGATTTCGAGCTAAAATATATTATATTAATTAAGGTATACGCGATTAAAATCTAGGAATTATTTTAATAATAGCTTAGGACTTAGCCTATAACTATAGCTTTATAGCTCTAACTTTAATATTAGGGTTAGTAATTTAATAAATATTATATATAATATTACTTATAGTAAGTTAAAATTTATATAAGGAGTAAGTAGAAGATATAGCTATCTAATAGTATAATTTTAGTAAGATCGAACTATTTTACGTATAAGAACTAATCTACTAGCTTAGTAGATATACTATATATAAATATATATATCTACTTTTATCCCTAACTTTTTCTATATATATTAGAAAGTATTATATTATAAGTTAGGTCTATAAGTAGAGTAAAGATCTAGAGTAAGAGAGTACTCTATTTAAAATACTAAAGATCGCGAAGAAAGAGAAGTAAGATCTAGCAAGCTTTAGAGAAAGCTAATTAAACTAAGATTAATACTAAAAAGAAATATAAACCCTAGCCGGTAAAGAAAGTAAACTAATTAAAGATAGGCTTTATATAAAAAAAATAGAAATAATAACTAGTAAAGAAAGTAAACTAATTAAAGATATATAATCGATATATAATATAGTAT